>APFE030150884.1:4086-19508 GCA_000404065.3 Pinus taeda | reverse complement strand
GTAGTGAACCGGGGGGTTAGAGGGGGGGCGGAGCCCCCCCTTCGCCGCGCCGATTGCGCAGCGGGGGGTTTTACGTTCCATGGTTTTGGACGCGACTGGTTTCGGTCCATGGTATTGGATGCTTCGGCATGTTTAAATATGTATTGTAACATTGAAAGGAACATAATGAAAAATCAAGCTGGTAGTCTCGGTTTTGAGATCCAGTGGGAAACCTCTGTGTATATGTGTTTTATCGGTTATGCTCTCGCATTTTTATTTTCTTGTGATTTAGAATTCGTATGCAGGTAATTTCTGTACGGGGTTAAAACCTACAGTGGACAAGCTCTTCCCAAGGTATGATGATTGGCTTGGGAAGTGTTGGCTGAATTTTTGTGTTTGTATGCAATTCTGCTACTTCATTGGGCACTAGATCTGAATCAACTTCAACAATATTGACTTGTTGCTGATGGGTGGTTGTCTCAATGTTCTAAACAGGTTCAGAATTATGACGCCTCTGTTTTAATTCTTCCTATTGAAGCTGAGGTTCAAGCTCCAAAAATTCTACCTTTTCTTGTGTATACTGCAGATAGGTTTTAATATCACAGAGAGTGTTCTTGCTGATTTTCACTGTATCATGATCAGTAGAATGCATCAAGTTTTCAAGAATTCTAATACTTCAATAGTTTGAGTCATATTCTCCATTGTCAAAATTACACCTTTTAAAAACTAATCACAACTATGACCCAATGTGGAAAAGTAACACCCACTCACAGTACAAAGACACAACAATATCCTCTATAAATGTGCACCAATTGATTAATATGCAACTAGCAAGCACCAATTACTGTAAAGAAATTCAAGTTGATCTGGTTGCAGCATCTTTGAATTCTACCTGTTGCTTATTGTTGCAAACTGGGACATCACCTCTCATTTGGCATGGTAATTTTGTATGCTTGTGCATTTGAAAAAGAAATATTGAAGCCTATAGAAGTCTTCAACTTTACTCAAGATGACCTGTTGATGGAGGATATCATGGTACTGGATACTCATAGCGTGGTTTTCATTTGGATTGGTCAGCATGCAAATTCTAAACTGAAGGAACATTTTTTTTTTTTTTTTTGATATTGGACAAAAATACACAGAGCGTGCAACGGTGTTTGAAGAGTTGTCTCTAGATACTCCGCTTTACATAGTTACTGAGGGAAATGAACCATCTTTCTTCACAAGATATTTTGCATGGGATTCTTTCAAGGCCATGGTCCAGGGGAATTTATTTGAAAATAAACTTGTGATTCTCCGAGGAAAGCCTATTCTAGCTGTTGAGAAATTAAAATCCAAGTACACAACATTAATGTTGCATCCACTGAAAATACAACACAAACACCTGAGAGTTTGAATGGTCTTCGAAAAGGTGGCTTAACTCGAAAATCTTCTGCATTGGCTGCCTTGACTTCTACTTGTACATCAAATAACGGAGAAAAAGGTTCAAGTAAAGATGTGAAAGTGTCATCCAAACCTACTTTGAATCAGTTCTCTCATAGATCATCTGTTGGTTCACCATTATCTACTGCCCTCAGTGTAGAAACCAAAAGCCATCTTGCTAAAGACTTAACCATTCAATCTATCCCTGTTACTGATGCTGCAATAGTTTCAGATGTAGCAAAGATTGAAACAAGAAATACAACGAATGTTGAAAGTGAGTTGCCTAAGTAAGATGAATCAGCCTCAGAGAATGATATGAAATTAAAACTTTCTATGCCTGATAATAAAAGAGCGAAAATATCTAAAGACGTCAATATCGAGCCAGAGGAAAATGAATCTTCACAATGCCATGTCTAACCTTGGAAGCATCACTGAGGCCCTCGAGGAAGCCATTAAAGAACGAGAAGAGCTGATAGGCTTGATTGAAAAGCTGACCTCTTCAAATGGTTCACTGAGCTTAAATTCATGGGTAGAATCCATGCATTTCTCGGTAGAAGGTAGCACCAAATCGATCAAGTCGTTTGTTTTGTATTAAAATGTGTCCTATGTTGTATTCTTTGGTCTTTCAATAAACGTTTTCCTGGGTCTTGAAATGCTGGCCTTGACAAAAACGTTCAATAACAGTTCTTCTTCTTATAATGGCTTTGGGAATGCAAGCGTAGTTTCCAAAAGCCTGGAAAATACTGTAGCCACACTATAGTCTAGTCTCACAAGCTGGCGGAATTCTTTCCTTACACAGCAACACACAAAGTGATTGTCATTGTTTTCCCTTCATAGCATTCATGACTTCAGCGGAGGCGATTTGGTTGTCTTCTCTTGATTTCTAGCGGAATGGAGAAGGCTTTAAGTAAACGGCAGTTCTAGATTATCAGGCTTCCTTGAAATCTACAAATGAAGAAGGCTAATATGTGATGCAAAAGAGGGACCCTATGAGAAGCTTTCTCATTCCAAATGGTTCCACTGCAATTTCCCCATCACTCAGGTGCTTCTGATGTGTTCGATCTGTTTCTGTTGCCCGTGCAAGAGAAAGGCTCTGTAAGCTTTGTCGTTGAATATGAATTTTCTACTCAATTGAATCCATCATTCTATTATATAAACTATAGGGATATATCAGGCCAGCTTGAATATATTTTCCATCTATCTTCAAGTCTAGAGAGACATGAAAGTATTCTGTCTCTCCTCCACCATTCATCATTTCAGTGTTCAAGAGGGAGATACTATTGAAAATGGAGTTCAACGCATATGGAGTTCAATACATCGATTCCACCTTATAATATGACACAGTGCTCCACCACGCACAACGCACATTAGGGCCTCAGACAATGAATAACAAGATGCAGATCAAATCCACCTCAAACAATGCACAACACACCATGATATTTCAATGCACAACACATCATGCGAATGATGGTTGGACACACCACATATCACTATGATAAAGGCGGTTTATAAATTGTATTGCAGAATGAGCAAATGAACATGCTAGAGAAATTCAGTCACAACAAAAGAGGTAACGTTCAGTATTGCACAACCCTTAATCATGCGAGTTGCTTGTGCCTTACACCACAACACTAGCCTAGCGTGGCTGACAAAACTAAATGTTATAGCCAGGAATATAACAGTGACACCAATACGCATAAAGGTTATAACGGTTCCTTAAAGGGGCAGTGATGACAAAGATGTAACAAGAATAGTAATGGCAGTTCGGACACACAGAAAAGCAGAATTGATGGCAGAAATGACCTGCACAGAAAGGCCATAAAACAAATGGCTCAAAGTAATTATGCAGGGCAGGAATACGCCTGCTTTGATACCATGTTAAACACACACATGGCAGAAAGAGTATGAAAGATAAAACATGAGAGTACATTTGTTATTAACAAATGATATACATTTATAGTACATTGTGTGACTGTTGGGTACCACATCCCAAGGTCTCTTGGAATTCCTTAGTCTATTCAACTTTCACACTAACCCTTAGAGGATTAGGTGTCCAATAGTCATAACCCCTGCATAAGACATCAAATTCGAATAAGAAGGTGTCCGGGTCTTCCACAGTCATTCCTTGAAAGGATGGTAAGAATGATAAGAGAATATTTTTCACGGGAGCCTCGCATCTGACATCCCCAATTGGGAACTCAAAGGTGGTGACATAGCATCTGTTTTGCATTGTTGTCATTGTTGTCCCCCATTTCAAATTGTTCTTGTGATTGTCTTACAGGTGGATTTGATGGCTCAGACGACTTCAGGGCTAGTTGTTTCACTACACTACCTGAATTCAGATATTGATAGACCAATAGGTGCTCTCCTTTCTCATGTTTTTGATATCCCCCTTCAGTTTCCCCTTGTTGCTCGGTCCTAAAGTTCTATCTACTAGCTTCCTCTCGTTGTTCCTTAATTGGATGCTTAATCTTGGGAGTATGTTCACTAGCTTTAGAATGGTATGGCCTCAAGATAGAGAAATCAGAGGTTTCTATCCTTGTTATGGGAGTAACATATTTTTGTGGCCCTTTTTTCCTCTGACTAATTACAGAACTTGATTATTATTTTTTTTCCTTGGAGATCAGTGTAGAAATTCCCACTGTAGATCAACATATTATGCAATATACTAAAACACAATACAAGATCTACTTCTACAACACTTTGCAGAAGCTTAATTGAATTGAGCAAGATCAAGAGAACACATATAACTAAGAATGAGAAATCAATCACACAATACATAATAAATAACCTGGGGAAAGCCTTAGCCTAAAACCCCAATCTCTGTATTATCATACAAGTGGAAAATAGTCATAGAATTACACAAAGCATTAGCTTGGAAGCCAACCAGCTCTCAGTATAATCCCTTTGCTACTCATAGACAGTCAAATTCCTCTCACAAACCTTCTTCTCTGCCCTCCAAGCCTCCTATTTTCTTACGCAGTTTTTCTTGGGGTCTAGTGCTTCCACACATGTGAATTCCCACCTCACACTGCTCACTTGGCCCAGTAGTAACTGCGCAATTTTGAAGGAGATAATTCCTTCTGCATGGATGAGTTTCCTATATAGGAAAAATCCTCCAACTAAGAGTACGTTGTCCCTTCCTCTGATCTCAACTGGGTCTCTGACTGAACTGAAATGCATGAGTTATTTATGAGAGAATATTCAGTTACCTGAAGTGCATCAGTTACATGCATGCATGCATTAACTAACTGAACTCACAATTAGTTCAACAAACTATTTGAACTAATCTAACTAGACTTGACTCAGTTAACTGAGCCAACTAATTACAACTCATCCTTATCTATTTAACTGATGGATAAATTCCTCAATCAATGGAGAAACTATTGCATGTCTTCACATAGACTTCATGTTTGATTTCCTACAACTAATTAACTCAAGATGAATTAATTAATTACTTACAAACAATTGCTAAGATCAAATTCGAATTTTACTTCTCAATTTTAGTTCAGGGACTAAATAAAATTGGAATCCATCCCGAACTTCTATTTTTAGCAATGTTATTTATAGCACTTCCATTTTTCATTCATTGCTGCTAGGTCCAACACTGGTACCCGAACTGCTATTTATAGCAATTCTATTTTTAGCACTTCTATTTTTAGCATTTCTTGTTGCCATTTTCGACCCTCCCTCCCAACAGGAAAGACATTCAACTCGAACCCAATCCTGAACCTTTGGAATGTTTTGCATGCAACACTTCTCCCAAGTGTGGTTGCTCCAATAACTCTAGAAACAAAAAAAACTCCCAATTGACCTCTTTGTTGGGCTAGAAACATCCTCTGATGTTGAAGCTACCTTTGCCGCTGACAAGTGCTTCCTCTTTGACCTCTGAGCTACTACAACACTCCATGCATCTCGCACCGCTGCACAGCTCTCTGTGCCATCCTGCATTGGTGCAACACTCTTGTGCCTCTCGCATTGTTGCAGCCTGCTAGCTCTGCACTGTCTCGGGATTCCTGCATTGTAGTTCTCTTTGTCGTTCCATCCGCATCTTCCTCTACCCACTCAGCTAGTCTTGCTACTCCCCATTGGGGCTCCCGTAGCAAGGTCTAATCAAAGAGGTTGGGTACCTCAATGATCTTGCCCCTATTTCATCCTTCTTGGGATTGTCACTCCACATCGCCCCACCTCTGACCTAGAGGTATGGATGCATGTGATCCCTATGCCCACTTGGCTCCAAATTTCCCCCTACTAGAGGTCTCTGCATGAGTAGATGTCTCTACTTGATCTCCTCTCAGCTTCTCTAGTTGTGGCTGCTCCACGACCTCCTAAAGTTGCTTCACCAATTGTGCCTCCTCCATAATTGTCTGAGACTTCTTCTAGCGTTGCATGTTGAGAGGTAATGTACTCTCCCTCTCAACCACCAAGTCCCCATTAGTTGCCTTGCTTCTCAAGGCTTTGCATGCATCTTGAACCTCAACAGCATACAAGTCTTGACTCGTGAACCGATCTGCTTCACTTGTCTCGTGGAGATGTGTCTAAGGAAAACCTTTCCCTTACTGAAGACTACATCATAGCCTTTGTCTTCCAGCATCACGATCGACACCAAAGTTTTCCTCAATCCTGATACATACTTGATATCAGTCAAGGTATTGCGAGTTCCATGCTCCCTCTAAAAAACAACTGTGCCTACACCTGAGACACTATACTTTTCATCATTATCCATCACGATCCACATATGGAGATCATTCTCCTCCAAGGTACTGAACAAAATTTTGTCACCGGTCATGTGGAAATAAGCTCCACTATCAAGAAATCAACCACTTCCCACCATGGATGAAACCATGCATGCGAAATGTGTGAAATCCAACTCGAACTGTGAGGCCAGTACCTCACCTTCAAATCCTTCCTTGGATCCCATCTTGGATTTCTTCAATGGACAATTTGTAGCAAAATGGCCCACCTCATGACAAATAAAGCATCACACTTTTGATTTGTCAAACTTCTTCCCGCCATGGGAAGAACTTGATTTGGGATGAGAATCCTTCTCCTTCCCTTTCTTTGCCTTACTTGCTAAGGCACAATTTTCTTCATCCTCCTTGGATGAAGAAGATCCATCTTTGGTGCTTCTCCTTATCTCCTCTTGCATTAGATCCGACCAAAGTCATTCCCAATCCCGCAGTTTCTCTCTTTCGTTTACCGAGTCTTGGTAGCTATGCCAACTCTTAGGAAGACCGAGGAGTGCAAGACTCACCATGTCATCATTGGTTGTCGTGATCCCTACATTTCCAAGCTCATCCTTACAGGTGGTGAGCTTGTTCAAATATGTAGAGATCGTGTCACCCTTTTCACACTTGGTTTTCTGAAGCTTGTCTTTCAATGCCAACTTCCTCTGATCGCTGCTATTCTGATATAGATCTTTCAATGTTTTCCACATCGAAAATGGTGTCTCCTTCCCATGGAGACTTCAGACTGTGTGGTCTCGAACTCCCTCTAGAAGGATTCTCCTTGCTCTAGCCACACATTTCTTCCATTCCGCCAATTACGTAGCATCAGTTGGCTTGGGGACTTCTTGATCAATGAAGTCCTTTAGACCGTTATCCTCTAATACTGCCTCCATGCGATCCTTCCAGGCTATATAATTCAAGCTGCCATCAAGGGCATACTCAAGTCTTAAACTGTTGAACGTCGTTGGTGAAATTGAGATGTGATAAAAACTCGATTTCTATATTCAGGAACCACAACCTTTGAACTCCTCCTTCTTGTATATTGTTCTTCACCTTGATCACCTTTTCTCTGATACCATGTAGAAATTCCCATTGTAGATCAATTGATTATGCAATATACTAAAACACAATACAAGATCTACTTCTACAACACTTTGCGGAAGCTTAATCGAATTGATAAAGATCAAGAGAACACATATAACTGAGAATGAGAAATCAATCACACATAACACATAAGAAATAACCGGAGGAAAGCCTCAGCCTAAAACCCCAATCTCTGTATTATCATACAAGTGGAAAATAGTCATAGAATTACACAAATCCTTAGCTTGGAAGCCAACCAGCTCTCAGTATAATCCCTCTGCTACTCATAGATAGTCAAAGGCCTCTCACAAACCTTCTCCTCTGCCCTCCAAGCCTCCTATTTCCTTGCGCAATTTTTCTTGGGCTCTAGTGCTTCCACACATGTGAATTCCCACCTCACACTACTCACTTGGCACAGTAGTAACTGTGCAATCCTGAAGGAGATAATTTCTTATGCATGGATGAGTTTCCTATATAGGAAAATCCTTCATCTGATAGTACACTGTCCCTTCCTCTGATCTCAACTGGGTCTCTGACTGAACCGACATGCATGAGTAATTTATGAGAGAATATTCAGTGATCTGAAGTGCAACAGTTACATGCATGCACGCATTAACTAACTAAACTCACAATTAGTTCAACAAACTATTTGAACTAATCTAACTGGACTTGACTCATTTAACTGAGCCAACTAATTACAACTCAATATTAAAACTCATCCTTATCTCTTTAACTGATGGATAAATTCCTCAATCAATGGAGAAACTGTTGCATGTCTTCACATAGACTTCATGTTTGATTTCCTACAACTAATTAACTCAAGATGAATTAATTAATTATTTTACAACAGCTGCTAGATTCAAATTCGAATTTTATTGTCAATTTTTTTTTTTTTTTTGCTATGTAAAGACTGAACTATTGTATTAAAAAAGATAAAAAATATTTACAAGAGGTATACACCTCTGAGAGCTATTGATCAGCTCTCTGTCAAGGAATTTCTCATTACAAATGGTATTTATGCTTGCAAGAGCCAGAGAAAACAAAAAACCCAAAAAGAAATGTCTTGAACTGGAACTTGTCCAACCTGGACAAATCACACATGACTGAGACAGACAAAACCACTAGTAAGACCAGACCACGAGATCTGTTACAGTAGACCAAGTTTACAAGGCAGCTAAACTTCAGAGATTGCATACTATCAAGCCTGGACATAACAAAAGACAAAAAGGAAGCGGTTCGCCTGAGAACAGGCTTACCCCAGAGTTTTATGTAGTCATTTGCTGTTGAACTTCTTCGCCTCAGCTTCGCGAGCCATCACTCTCTGCTTCCGTTCTTCAGCTGCCTGGACCGGGTCTGGCTCCCAAGTAACTTCCACTCCTTCTAGAACGTCCTCGATACTGTCATAACCAGGAGGCAGCTTGAGGTATAGTTTATAATCCAGAGAGTCTTCCTCTTCCTCAATTTTCAAGCCACTGCTAGGGGAATCCATATGAGCCTTCATAATTCCTTCAGCAGAGACCATTGGTTCTTTCCGTTTGAGACTGCGGAGTTCTTTGGCGGCTTCCTCCTGCTCTGCCGAGTAAACGTCAGTGCTATCCTCCTCAATTCTGCTCTGAACTTCAGGATTGTAGGAGGTATCCTGGGCCTTGGATGAATTTTCAGAGGTGGTGGGCGTCTTCTCCCCCAGATCATTTTTGCTACTGTCCTCCGCCTCATCCTCCTCGTCAAAGATGACTGTAATGCGGGCTCTGACCACTGGTTTATTTGTCCGGCGATGGTAGCGAAAAGTTGCAATCTGAATTGTGTTATCCAAATCCTCGGAATGCGTCGAGGCACCTGAGGGAGGCGAAGCACACGCTAAGGGAGAAATCCTCTTCGGGCTGGGCTGTCCGCTCTGTCTAGTGCCGCTGGACTGACTGGAATGACCACCCCTGCGAGGCGTCTTATGACCAGCGCGAGGAGCCATGAAGAGCGTGATGACCTCTACACAACTGTGCGAACAAAACTTAACTGATCTATACCTGCTGCGATTTCTGCAAATGCCGTTATGGAAGTTGCTTTGAAGTGTTTGCTGCCAGATAATCCCCTTCACCTTCGTCTGAGCTATGTGCACAATCCCCCTGAAAACTGGGCGAGAAATGTCTGCGCGGATGGGAATTTCGCTTGCAGAGTTTCCCTGCTTAACAATTCCCTGAACCATCAAAGGATTAAAACCTGTGCCAGCTCGCCTTCCTGAACAACGGAATGTTTGCGCCATGATTAATGCTCTGGCAGCTGAACCTTGAGAATGCCCCTGTCTTGAAGGGCCTTTAATGCACCTGGAGGTACTAGCACCCAGAACCCGTTCGAAATCCATGGAAACCACCTGGCGATAGCGTGAAGACATGTGGATTGAGCGTGGGGTGTAATGGCACTTCTAATCAGGCATTAACACCCGCATCCGGGTGAATTTTATTGTCAATTTTAGTTCAAGGACTAAATAAAATTGGAATCCATCCCGAGCTGCTATTTATAGAAGTTCCATTTTTCATTCCTTGCTGCTATGTCCAACACTGGTACCTAAACTGCTATTTATAGCAGTGCCAGTTTTAGCATTTCTTGTTGCCATTTTCAACAATCAGTTCCTGGATAAATGTTTTTCCCAAATCTACACTCTTCCTTTCCTTTTTACGACCCATTTTTCCTATGACTAATTAGAGTGGGGGTAATTTTGGTATTTCTATAATTCCTACAGTTGCACACATGGACCCTATGTGTATTGATTCGCACCCTAAGTGTCTCAGTCTCCGATAGTGGTGAGCCGGCTCAAGTATGTTAGAGTGATGTGCAGGTTCTTACCTCTCGTCTTACCACCCAACAACTGAAGAGCTAAAGACACACTAAAAAACCACCAAAATGCCACACCCTAAGTGCCCTAGTGATCACAACAGTGAGCTCGCCTAGGTGTGTTAGGGCGATGCTCAGGTTCCTACCTCTCGTCTTACCGCCCAATGATTATGGACTAGGAACACTCTATGATCAAACAAACAACTTGGCTGACTGTATCGTCAACTGCCATCCCCGACAACGACGCCAAAATTTAGTGTTGTTTTAATCAATCCTAATTGACCAAGACTGCAACATTTAATTTTCAACCCAGGGTAGGTCTTGTTGTTTCAATGGAGTTTTCACTCTCTGTGCTGATACACTACAACCAATAATGAAAAATAGAAAAAAACAGTAAATGATGTTGTTGAATCAATTGCAGAAATTAAATCATTCATGGAGAAATTAAAACACTCCACATAAATGAAATCACACTTCACAATTACCAGAACAAGAGTGCGCCACACAATGAACTAATGACTACACCAGCTGGTCATTATCAATATGTTTAATCAAACCAGTGTAACAACATAATAAAATCTGGAACTGAAATGGATGTATTTTACAATTTATATAGCAACAACAAAAAAACCATATGAAAATAAAAGAAAACAATAATATACAACTATTTCTACCACTACAATCCCTGCTAAAGAGGAGGGCCCTTCCTCCCTAGCAGGGGTGCAGGAATAAACACAAGATTAGTTAAAGAATTAGATGAGGAGTAGTAACAACATCACCGTAGTGACTTCAATATTAAAAATAAAATTTATAAGATCAGAGTAACAATTCTTTTTTATATGTCGTCCCTATACATGAGAAACCGAGTTCCTTTTATAATTATTACATACCTGAAATCAGGAATAGATCAATCATGAGAATCTCACGATTCTCATGTTGATCATAAAATTGAAGTAGTTATAACCTATTTCTAAATAAAAGTGCCTCTCAGATACATTTGTTAAAATCACAACCGCTTGGATTTATTGCTTCTAAATAAACAATTCATAAACCTCGACAGTTGTTGTGTGGAATAGTAACAACATCCTGCGGTCAAATGACAGTTCGGGATGTAACAACAATCAATGGGTAACAACATCCTTGGTGAAACAACGATCATTTGTATTAATGCGTGGTGTAACAGTAGCCTGTAACATCATACAGTGTGTAACAACAACCTGTAATAGCATACAATGTGTAACAACAATATGCTCTACCTTTCTTTGAAACCGATCATTGCGGCTTGTTCACTCCATAATCTCATCCTCGCAAGCAACACCTGAAAAAGAGATGAGGTTCCAAAATACTTCTCCAATGCTTAGCCCAGTTAGCCACAAAAAGGAATATTGTATCGTAATATTCAAAAAAACATGGCAAAATAACATGACAATAGAATAGGCTATATAAATGAGAAAAGGGTGATTAACATGTGAAGTTTCATGGGCCCGGAGAGAAAGAGGATCAAAATTGGGGAAAGAAAATCTAGAAAACAAGTGTAAAAGTCACACCCAACAGTTGGCTCAGTTAGAAGTGTGATGGATGGAAAGAGCACATCTAGTGCTATATCTCTTGATTTGGTTGCTATGGAAGCACTAATGAGGTTGAATGTACATAGCAGGAAGTATGGCTTATTATGAAGCCAATTGGTTGAGAAAGCTCTCCAGTTAGCCATTTGAGCACATGCTGGTAACCATCATTGTATATTGTGATATTCTTATGTGGGATTCATTTTTTCAGAGAATCCATGTTCCACTACAACTCCAAGTATTAGGTACCACTCTATCTTGATATGGTACATTGGAGAGCTACCAAGCTCCATCATTGTTGGTTGGATGAGCAAATTATTGTCATCCTTACATAGCTTCTTGGTAAGGTCAAGATTATCTTTCTTCAGAGAGAGGTTGGGAGTCATGGATAGACCCTACTAGGAGCGTCTCAGTTTAACATTAAGCTCTGGGAGCTCTTGGGGGCTTGGGGTACTTCTTGGAGTTATGTAAGACCATACGGTAAGTGGTTCACCTTCACTTATAGGTGCGTTGTATACAATATGAGTGGTTCATCTTCTCCTGTGATACTCCATGATGATATATGAGAGCATAAGGTGAGTGGTTCACCTTCCCCTATGGAAGATGATATATGCATAAGATGAGCGGTTCAACTTCTCCTATGGAATATGAGTAGGATGAGTGGTTCACCTCCTCTTGTGGATACCCTAGTGAGAGATGCATATAGGCATCTGTCAGTTGTCATATGTGGAAATGTCAATGGGATGTGGTTCATCCTTTCCCCACATGTAGGATGCTCATTCCCTACCATCGATGGTTGACATCTCGATGGGACACGGTTCTTCCTTTCCCCACGTGTAGGATCCTTCTTGCAATTGTTGGTTGACATGTATGTAGGATGTGGTTCATCCTTTCCCTACTCTCGGTGGTTTGCATGCACATAGGATGTGGTTTATCTTTCCATGATGGCCGTGACATGTGACTATAGGATGTAGTTAATCCTTTCCTTACGTTTGGTTGCGAGCAAGATGTGATTATTCTTTCCCTGTTATTGCCCCAAAATCATCCTACCCATGTAGTTCGGGACACATGGGAAGTACCTCTCATCTAGACAATGAGTTGGGAAAAGTGGTTATGGACCATAGCACTACTGATGGACGCATCGTGTACTATTGTACTCCCTATGACTAGGATGCATGGTGTTCAAAAACTTGATTTGGGATCAAATCCGATTGGGGTTCTACCCCTCGACTGACTTTTGTCAGTGGCAAGTGGCAAGGTATTATGACTCACTCTCGATAAATTCTTCTTCATTGTTACATAAGTGTATAGAAGAGTAGAGACGAGATGCAAAGATGGTATATGATGTCAGGATGGCATGATGATGGATAGATTAGTTGGTGGAATTCTCCCTAGTTGAGAGGGAGTGTTAAAATTGGAAACTAGGGCCAAATTCCACTATTGGACAACACATTTGATGGAGCATTAGGGGAATTTTTAGGTCTAAAATGGGGGATGATTTACCATTTTTGGAGTAAAAAGGTAAAAAGATTAAAAATTAATAAAATAATAAAACTATTTTTTCAACTCATATTTTCAACTTATCTCTCTAAGGATTTACTCAAATTTCGAGCGGGAGTACTTGTTGGATGAAAAGTTTAACTCATCATCCAAGGAATACCCATGTTGCACACTTTCGATGGACCCTACTACACAAAAAATGAGAAATACATGAAAAAATGTGATTGCAATAACGTTGTTCATGTATTTCTCATTTTTCCTATAGCAGGGTCCATTGAAAGTATGCAACATGGGTACTCCTTGGATGAAGAATCAAATTATGCATCCAACGAGTGTTTCCACTTGAAATTTGAGTAAACTCATAGGTAGAAAAGTTGAAAATACGAGTTGAAAAAATAGTTTTTTCTTTTTTCCCTTTAAAATTTGATGATGTAATCAAATATTATTTCCACTATTATTTTTTAATTTCCTTAGGAGGCCCATTTTAGACCTCAAGAATCCCCTAATGGATGATTATTGCATTGAATTCCACTTTTCGAGAGGACCAAAATCAGCCTAAATATCATCAAATTTGAACAAGAAGAAATGTGTTGTTGAATATATGCCCACACGTGCAAGTTGTCAAGGTCGGCCACATCTTTAAGTAGGCTCATGAAGCCCAAGAGACATGTCACTTCAACCTCAACGATTTTTATAAATAAGAGAAACCTCCAACCTCATTTGGCACCTCACTCACTCACACATCCTTCTCTTTCCTCATCTGATTGGTTCGTACATCTTATTGGGCATCTATTTTTCCTCACACATGTAGCAACATAAGGACGAATTGCAAGACAAATTACAGAGCCGAAATTTCAAAGATTGTTGCAAGTTTGATCAGTGTTGACCAGGGATGGCTTGACCTCCTTTAACTGTTGTTTTTGTACCAGAATTTCGTTTTTGGCAGGCAACATCTATTGGCTCAGGAACCAAAGCATTTTGTTAACTTTGATCACAAACCAATCGCAAGGTTGACCACATACCTGACCACAAAGTTTGACTAAGTTTGACCGTTGTTTTCGTGACTGTTTTTGGATGACTTTGACCATTTTAGAAGGTCAAGTTTGACTGCCTTTAACTGAGCTCCATAGAGGATTGTTTGCTACTGCGTTGACTATTGTTAACTTTTTGGTTATGGAAGAATTTGACTGTTGTTGACTGCAGATTTGACAGGGTTGTTTTGAATCTGATTTGGCAAGTGAATTTTAACTTTCGCACTCTCTCTCTCTCTGTTGAACATTTGATATAATAATAAGAAGAATTGATCAAATGGTTTTCCCCATCATGGTGTTTTTCCATGACATCCGCCAAACTTGGTGTCCTTTTGTCTTGGTTTGTCTTCTGCATTTATGTTTGATGTTCTTTCGTCAATTACTATCATATGATAATGGTTAATGTGATTGATGATGGATTAATGGAATTAATAATGGGCTAATGAAGTAACTGAACTAAGCAAATAACATGTTAACTAAAAAAATAACGACCCTGAGAGGTGTTTGAGAACTTAAGGGGAAGGCCTCGAGGCTAAAGATTGTCAGGACCTCCACCCTTGGAACCACTTCTTAAGGAGGAGGATGGAGCCAAAGCTTCTTTAATGGGTTTTGCTCAGTGAGATCCAAAGAAGGCTACTGAACTATCTAGATCCATTGAGCCTTTAAAAACCCATAATCTTAGATTCACTGTAATTTTCCTTTCCTTACCACTTTGCAAGCAATGATTTCTCGATTCCTATGCTTCATATGATCAAAATAAGGATAAAGATGAAAGAACCTCGGTTAATACCTCTAGATGCTTCAGTTAGCTCCATATCAAATGAAGGTGAGAAAAAGTCTGAGCAAGCATCTACCAAGTTGTGGTCTGAATGCTAATTCCAAGTCTCCTCAATCCATGGAATCGACATATCTTCCACTACAAAGCTTACATGAAACCCTTGAATCTCCTCTCCATCAACACAATGGAACTTCATTTCATGTGCCAAAGTCCACCCATTTGATGACTTAAAGAAATGGACACTTGGGATTTCTTGCGCCATATTTTATTCAATAATTTTGTGTACAATTGAGTATATGTTCATAGGAATGACAATAAAAAAAACTAATAATCTCTACAAAATCAACTATAAAATTACGCAACCTATATAAGGTTGTACTTATTTAAGAAAAATGAATATTTTTCTAGATTTACTTGTGAAGTAATATAACCAAAATACATATAACAATGTTATCCCAACCATAATTACCCATTAAAATTATCACCATACAAAATTTCATAATCTAATTAA
>APFE030150878.1:394230-446247 GCA_000404065.3 Pinus taeda | reverse complement strand
ACGAAGAGCTAAGACGATTCAAAGCCAAATGCAGGAGCAAATGGGAAAGAAAAATAAAGCTCAAGGCTCCGAGGCGAAGGAAAAGACGAATGAGATGGCGCCTTTTTATACAGACACTGCCTGCCACAGAGACGCAGGAATTTCGACATGGGAAAGAATGTATAGGCTGCTGGAGGAAGAAAATCCTAGAGTAATGAAGGTTGATACTGCCGCGGGCTCACAATGCTCTTCCGAGGCGTCCTTAGAGGAGCTAGCATGTTCATTTCTTCACCGGATAGCAGCTAGGCCCAAAATTTTACCATATACAGATGTGATCAAGTGGATACTTGACAATGCAGAGTTGAACAATAGACAATTCAAGGTTCAAGGACATGGGTTCATAGGATCATTTGCCGCGCAAGACTTAAAGCTTATGTATCATCTTCCTGAACCGCAGACGACCTACAATGCACAATTTGTCAAGAAATTTGCGGCAGAGAACCCAAACCTAGCCGAGACTACTAAAGATTGGTCCAGAAAAGAGGAGCCGCTCAAAAAGAACAAAAACGGTATGTACAGCACTGGTTCCCTCACCTCTCTGTATTGTTTTGCTGCGGCCATGCTTTGTAGATTATTTGGGATGCTGGATATCAATACATTTTCGTCTCAATGGCTACCACTAATAGACGTTGACACAAATGCCGATATTATGAATTGGGCCAAAATATTTTCTGGTAATCTATACACGGCTGTTATGAATTACCGGTCTAAAAGATCCTTGTCTCAAAGGGTCTATCCTCCTTTTTATCTATCCACATATGTTATGGATACGGAATGCTTAGCTTGGCGGGATGAAGAGGAAGGGAAAAGAGCAAGTGCACCCAGAATAAATGAGAGTCATAAAGAATTGCTCTTTAATAAATGGGATGATCAAATCAGGCAGGCGGAACAAGCAGCGGAGACAGTGGCCACGCAGGCAAACATTCTTATCGACTGTGTAAATGAGAATTTACACAGGGCCAACTTAATCGCAGAGACCACCTGAGGGTACCTACCAAATAAATTACGACTGGAAGCAGAATGGAAGCAGAAGGCGCAGGAAAAGGGAAAAGCGATCGAGGCATTGAACAGGTTAAATTGGCAGTGTTACTGGGCATACTTGGTCAAGCCACACAGTGAATGGATGGCTGTGAAAGGCGTCATAAACGCAGCCAAAAAAGTAGTGCCAGCCGCAGAAGTCGGCCAGCCGACTCTTCTCAAGTCCATGATGAACACTTGCAGTTTTAAGGACCAAGTTCAGAAGTAGCCTTATTTTTAGAATTGTGTTTTTTCTTTTTATTAGATTAGAAAAAGGACGGTCATTTGAAAACCGTATCCTAAATTTTGTAAAGACACTATTATTATAATTAGGAAGTAATATTTTAACCCTTCTCATGCATTTAGAGAAGGGTCCAGAGATTTGTCAAAAACTAGTCCTTGGAACATGCACTTCTGCACCCTCAGAGGAGGTTTTGATGAATGGATGGATCGAGATTTATTAATGTTTTCATTTGATGTCTGCTACTGATGTTGCACTTTTGTACTCTAAGTAGATGTTAGAACAAGTAGATATAAATCATTTTTTCTTGAAGTTTATGAGTAGGATTAGTCATAAATGGTACTTTTATCTCTTGGCCATTTCTGCTTATATTCTTTAAGTGATATACAATTTTCAGTTGTTTATATGTTATTGCATGAATGTATGGGTTATCATTTGGCACTTTTGTACAGTGGAGTCATATTGTTTATGTCTGATATATGAATAACTTATTATGTGATATGTTGTTCACAACTGTTTTTCCTAACTTCTTATGCAAAGTGGTTTATCTTAATTGATTTCTATTCTTACGATAGCTGAATGATCTTTATTACCAGTTGTTGTTTGAAATCTCTCTAGATCACATAATAGAAGATATACACCCTAGGTTAGCGTAGATTAGATGTGTTGTTTCTCATTAGATTACAATAACATAGAGTCAGTTTAAGAATCTGAATTAAATTAGCTTTAAAGTACTCTTAGGTCAGCTTCATCCAACTCTACACACACACACACCCTCAGATTGGGAAACTGGTCCCATTATCCCCAGTCGAACCCGCTATACCAAACGGATAAGGAGCTACCAACCAAGGTCCGGACCGGGTGGGTATCCCCCTCGTTGTCGACCCAATTTTCGGGGCTTCAACATATTTGGCGCTAGAAGGAGGGCCTGAACATAGTGTCTGTTGGAATGATTTTCAATTGTAACATTTGAATCTGGATGGCTGCTCTCAAACTTCCCATTTGGAGTTGCATCCATGTTCCTACATCTTCCAACACTCCACCTGAAGTGGTAAGACTCTTGTCTCAGGTAAAATTCAATGGTAAGAATAATTCTTCTACTTTTAATCATGCTCTTCAATTTATTCAAAGGGTTTCAAGTTATGATGTTCAAAGAATTGATGAAGGCGTTTTATGCAGAATTTTTACTCTTACATTCACGGCGGAAGCTAGAAAATGGTGCAGAACCCTCCCAGTTGCATCAATTCACAGCTGGGACCAATTCGCCAAGACTTTGATTTTTGAATTTGATTGTTATGACTATGACCAGGTATATGATGAAATTGATTATCTACGGAAACAAGATGAATCTGTTAGGGATTTTAATATGCAATTTCATCTTAATTGTCTAAAGTACGATATTGAAAGTGAACTCATAGATGAAGAATCTTTAGATTATGCTAAACATTCCCTGCCTCCTATGTCTGATCAAGCAAAAATTAGTTCGAGTTTTGTCTCATTTTCTTCTAATATGAATGATAATTCCAATTTGAATATACAAATTGCCCATAATGAAGAAAGTCCCCAAAGCCTAGGAGTCATCCATACTCTAGTGCAAAAAGACAAAAGCGAGGATGCTGGACGAAAACCTGCCTTGGGACCAGGAGATGACTTTGATACAAGGTCAGATAATATCGTTGTAAGTCAACAAATGCAGAGCCCAAGGTTAGAACAGCAAACTATTTCTCTTTCAAAAAGTATCAGTACACAAAGGTATGATCTAAAGCCCAATGTCTATAATGAATTTGATGAACAAAGATTTTTCCATGATGATATTCTCAAATACATTGTTTCAGAATCACATTTTTCTCTTTATCCTCATGTTTTTAGTGATGATAATTTTTCCCCTCTCAATATTAAAGATATCTCAAAAAGCATAGAGGATTATTCAAATGAGTCATCATTAGGTTTTCAAGATAAAGAGACAGCTATAGAACAGCCTTTGATCATTTTCAAACAAGAACCACTTGACCTTCCTTGTCTGAAAATATATGACGAAAAAGAGGAATCTAGGGAAACATGTAAAATCATTTATGATGGTTACTTTGACAACGATGATGTTATTGATTTATCTCAAGTAACCCATCAAAACTCAGATAATGAGAGATATTCTAATTCAGAAATCATGTCATTCAATCCTCATTTCAAAGAAAAAGATCATTTGCCTGATTTTACTATCCAAGACAATATCCCGATCTATGATCATATCATGAAGAACCCCCCATGCCTGTCCACAATCATAACTTGTCTTCTGATTCACAAGACGGAATTCGAAATTGCTCGGATCCCATAACTCTGGCTAGTTCTTGTGAACAACAAAAGATTCCAAGCCAATCCCAGTTGTGTTGTAACATTATTTGTACATATAATCATTTCTTTCTTTCTCACTTGCACTCATTTTGTACAAAATCTGATTGTACAAAAGAAGGATGGGACTTGGTGACTCTGTATTGACTATTGGGTGTTGAACAAGATCATTTTCCAGAATAGGTGCCCCATCCCATGAATTGATGACCTTCTGGACCAACTGAAGGGGGAAAAATATTTCAACAATATCAACTTGAAGTCAGGATATCACTAGGTACCAATCAAACCCTCCAATGTGTGGAAGACTACATTCAAAGCCAAGGAGGGCCTTTTCGAATGGTTGGTTATGCCTTTTGGGTTCACAAATGCTCCTGCAACCTTCATGAGGCTGATGGATGACATCTTGTGGCCATTCACCAACTCATTTGTAGTGGTATGCTTGGATGGCATCTTGATCTTCAGCCAGAGTTGGGAAGAGCACCTCCATCGCATCCAACAGGTTCTCCAAACACTACAGCGACACAAGCTATGTGCCAATTTGGAGAAATGCACTTTTGACATGACCCAAGTTGAGTATCTAGGATACATTATTGATGAATGTGGGGTGAATGTGGATCCAACCAAGCTCCAAGTCATTTGGGATTGACCAGCTCCAACCACTCTGACAAAGCTCTGTAGCTTTCTGGGTCTTACCGATTTCTACCGTAGATTCATGTTTAGATTCGCTCATATCACTTGGCCCTTGAGTCAAGTCGCCAAGGGAGGAGCGAAAGCAAAATTATTTTGGTCTAAATCTCAACAAAAGGCATTCATAAAGTTGAAACATGTCCTCTACTCGGAACCAGTGCTCGCATTACCAGACTTGCAACAACCATTTGAGGTCAAGACATATGCCTCTCACTATGCTATTAGGGTAGTCCTTACTCAACATGGGCATCCAACTGCATATCACAGTGAGACACTTTCAGACATAGTTTGGAAGTATCCCACTTATGACAAAGAGATGTATTCCATTGTGCAAGCCTACCGACAATGGAAGCATTACATTTTTGGGAAGGAAATGGTCATCCACACAGACCACTGGCCCCTGCAGTTCATACAGACCCAAGGGAAGTTGCAGAATGATCACCATCAAAAGTGGTCCACATACCTACAACAGTTCCATTTGAATATCAAGTATAAGAAGGGAAACACCAATAATGTTGTAGACTGCCTCAGTGAACCACCGATCATGGCATTAACAACCATGCTCAAGTCTTGTGTGCACTAGACTTTTGATTGGCCACTTATCCATAAATGTGACCTAGAATTCGGCCACACATACAAGACGTTCTTGGAGGATCATCATGTTCCAGATTTTCACCTCCAGGATGCCCTATTATGCCACCTGGGTCACCTTTTTGTTCCTACAAGTGATTGGGCCAAGATGACTTGGGAAGTGCACTACAGTCATGTTGCTGGGCATTTCAGGGTCAACAAAATGGTGGGAGTACTGCAGAAGTATTTCTATTGGCCAAATCTTTGAAAGGATGTCGGGAAGTACATCAAATCTTGCACTTCTTGCACCATTTCCAAACCAACCACCAAGAAGCAAGGCCTCTATACTCCACTGCCTACCCCTAGTTGGCCTTGGGAATCCATCTCCATGGATTACATGTTGGGACTTCCTTCTACTAAGCATCGAAATGACTGCTTTTTTGTGGTCATTGATAGATTCTCCAAGATGGCCATTATGGCAACCTGCAAGAAGAATATCACAGCAAAAGCCACTGCTAAACTCTTCTTTGAATGAATGTGGGTACACTTTGGGATCCCACAGTCTATCATCTCATATCAGGACAGAAGGTTCCTCAGTACATTTTGGTATAGTCTCTAGTCGATACTGGACACCAATCCCCAAACTGATTGCTAAATAGAGGTTGTCAACAAGATGATCGTACACACTCTGCGCATGTACAACTCAAAGCATCCACACACATGTGATGGGAGCCTCCCCTATGTTTTGTGTAGCTATAGCCAGGATCTCCTCAACTTGACTGGCCATGGCCCTTTCCAAGTATGCTTGGAATTCTAGCCCCTATGTCCCATTGATGTGGCCATGCGATTTGCAGCTACTCAGGTAGATTCGGCTCATGTCCAATCCAAAACTGATAAGGCAAAAATCTTCATTGAACACATCCAAAATATCCACTAGTAGGTCCATGACATTCTGGAGAAATCAAATGCCAAGTACAAGTAGTGACATGATCAACATCGGGTGCCACAAAAGCTTCAAGTGGTCGATAAAGTCTGGTTTCATTTGCAAAAGGAATGCCTTACCAAAGCCTATTAGAAACTCATACCACTTTGATATGGTCCTTACAACATTACGAAGGTTGTGGGAGACAATGCATTTGAGCTCAAAATTCTCCCATTCCTTGCCATGCACTTAGTGTTCAATGTGCACTGCCTTCGACCATACTTTCCACCATTACTAGATACATCCAACATTGAAGAATAGCTCACACCAACAGAGTTAAATCCAGATTGCATGGAACAAGATCCAACTAATTAGATCATGGACACGCAGATCAAGCACACTCACCAGTAGAAGATCCAACTATATTGAGTTGTCAAAGCATGCCAACTCCTTCACCAAGGCAAGTGGCTCACCAGGGACCAAGTTCAGCAAAAGTTTCCTCATCTCATGGAGAAACTCATTGCGATGGGGACCATTACTTCCTAAGGGGAGAGGAATGATCCTGGTGGATATTGGTGGCCACCCACCAATTCCACTTGGACTACCACCATTGTTTCTTTCAGTTTTTTAGTTTCCTTAATTGTAGCACAGTTTACTATTTTTAGTGGATTTTTAAGTACTAAACTTCCGGAGTCATTTTCATGCCCTAAACGACATTTGTTTTGGAAACCTAGGAGAAACATAGGTCTATGGACTATTGTTTCTCACTCAAAAGTTGTAGTCCTCGGATAGATCTTTCTAATGAGGTATTGTGCACGTCAAACAGAGATTGTATGCCAAAGTTACAACCCTGGGAAGTTGATGTACCAATTTACCCAATAACCTTCATCTCCTTGGGTTAGTTTTTTGGATGTTTAGGGTTTTCCATTGTTTCTAAAAAATAAATAGGCCTTCGAGGCTCATTTTAACATAGTTCAGAGGTATGTAGCTGCCACATCTCTTCTCAGAGATAAGATACCATTGCCCGAGATAGTTTATTTCTATTTCTATTTGTAAGCATATTTCAGTACTTTACATCAATGAAATGAAGTGTTATTTTTGTTGCATCTCTGTATTTATGGTCATATCTGTAATTTTTTGCATTCCTATTTAAATCCAGATCATTTAATCAAGTAGTAGAAGTAACATCAATTTGTTGCAATAGGGATTCCAGCTTAAGAATTTTCACATGAGACCCCTATGCTCAAATTTGTTATTTACAACTATAGATTACATATTTTTGATATGTTTAAAAAAATATTTTTCATGGATAGTAGGTTTCCAGTCAAGGTCTCATTAGAGTGATATTGGCATCAGCTTGATCAAGGTTATCTTACTTGCCTCCATGCGACATCATGGTCAAGGAATTACCTTACGACCCACTATTAAGAATCCTACACCAAATGGTCTGAGGTCTAATTGGGACTTCTTACTAGAGAGATCCCCTTGACATGTTGGCAGGTCTAGCACCGTCAACAAGATAATAGGGGACTTGGGCATTATGAAGATCACTCTATAACCAGATGCAAAGCTGGTCAAGAAAATTCCTTACCACCTCAACTCGAAGTATAAAGAAACGGTCCACTTAGAGTTGGATAATATGATCGTGGTGGACATTATTGATCTAGTGGAAGAATCTGACTAGGTGAGCCCAATGTTAGTTTAGGAAAAGAAGTAGAAGGATGAAATAAGGATATGCGTAGATCTCAAGAAGTTGAATGATGCTTGCGTGCATGATCCCTTTCCAACTCCATTCCCGATGAAGTGCTGGATAATTTTGGCGGTCAGGAAGCATATTCATTCACTGATGGGTTCTCTGGGTACCATCATATTAATATCATGCCTGAGGATAGAAGTAAGACGAACTTCACAACTGAATGGGGATGCTTTCAGTATACTGTGATGCCCTTTGGGCTGAAGAACGTGGTGGAAATCTTTTCACGCGTAGTCATCGCAGCTTTCAAGGATTTCATTCACAAATTTCTTTAGGTATACTTTGATGATTGGATGGTGTTTCGAATGGTAAAGTGCCATGTATCTATTTTGTGTTAGATGCTCAATACATGCTAGAGGTATCAAATCACGCTCAATTTGAAGAAATGTTTGTTCTATGTTCCTTTTGGGATCTTGCTAGGTCACGTGGTATGAAACAGGGCTTAATGGTGGACCCTGCTAAGATCGCGGTCATAATCAACTTGGAGGCACCAAGAATTGTGAAACAACTGTACACGATGTTGAGCATACAAGATACTATAGGAAGTTCATAAAGGGTTATGCCCAGGTCACTGCGCCGATGGAAAAACTGTTAAAGAAGGATGCTACATTCTGTTGGAATGAAGAATGTCAGCAGAGCTTCGATGTGCCAAAGAAGAAAATGGTCACCATGCCAATCCTAGTCTTCCTTAATTGGAAGAAGGAATTTCATGTGCATGTGGATGTGTCATGTATTGTGCTGGGGCTAGTACTGATACATGCCGGTGAGGGAGAATTGGATCATCCCAGAGCATTCGCAAGTAGGAAGTTGTCTAAAGCTAAGATGAATTATTCGACGATAGAGCGCGAAGGGTTGGCTATGGTGTACACACTCCAAAAGTTCAAGCACTACTTGTTAGGTGGACACTTTAAGATGTATATAGACCATTCCGCGTTGAAATACCTAGTCAACAAGCCTATGTTGGGGGGGGGGGAAGATATGCAAATGACTATTGTTGTTCCAGGAATATGATTTTGAAGTCATTGTGAATCCAGGATGATTGAAAGCAGTGCCAGACCATCTGTCACGCATTGAAACAGGATAGGAGCTTACTAATTTGGAGGGACTACCGGATGCACAGCAATTTGCAGTGCGTGTCACGGACAATCATTTTGAAGATATTATACACTTCATGATGATGGGAATGGCTCTAGAGGGGTATACTACCCAACAAAAGAAGGAATTGGTGGTGCGCATGATAGATTTTTCTATCATTGCAGGGCATTTGTATAGAATGGGATCAGATGAAATACTATGATGCTATGTGCTTGAGTTTGAAAGAAACAACATCCTCGCTAAGGCTCATGGTGGATTTGCGGGAGGGCATTATGCAAGAAAATAAACAATGCATAATATTTTACATGTTGGGTTGCGGTGGCCGACACTACATAATGATTCGAAATCTTATTATAAGGCATGCGATGCATGTTAGAGAACCGATAGGCCATCGCGGAGGGATGAGCTAACTCTGGATCCACAGATGTCATTATAGTTATTTGAGAAGTGGGTGATTGACTTTGTAGGACCAATTCAACCTCCAAGAAAGAAGACGGGTGTGTGGTACATCATCACCGTGACTGGGTATTTGACCAGATGGGCAGAGGCATAGCTTGTGAAGGATTGTACAGGGGCAACAACAATAAAGTTCATCTTTGAGTATGTGCTGACTAGGTTTGGTTGCGCGAAGATTTTGATGAGTGATCACGGTACGCATTTCCTTAATGAGATGATCAACGTGTTGATGGAGGAATTCCAAGTTTATCACTAAAAGAGTATGCCATATCACCCGCATGCTAATGGGACATTTGAAGTGTTTAATAAGATATTAGAAAACTTGTTGATAAAGGTTTGCAATGCACAAAGGAATGATTGGGACGTGCGCGTAATTGTGGTGCTATGGGCTTATAGAACAACTTGCAAAAAGTTGGCTGGATGAACGCCTTTTAGGTTGGTTTATGGCGTAGAAGTCGTGATTTAGATGGAGTACATTGTGCCTAGTCTATGCATCACAACGTTCACAGGAATGGTGGATCGCGGAGCCCTGGAAGAGAATCTCGCACAACTGACAAATCTTGAAGAAGACATATTTCTGGCTGGATTCCATCAGCAAGTTCAAAAGGAGCGCAAAAAGGCATGGCACAATTGGCACATCAAACTGTGCACCGTCAAGGTAAATGATTTGGTTTTATTATATGACAACAAGTTTGATAAATTTCCAAGAAAATTTTACATGCATTGGTTGGGACCATATGTCATCCAGGAGATTACTAATGGTGGAGTAGTTCAGTCGGTGAAATTCAATGGAGATCCATTTCCAAGGAAGGTAAATGGCAGCCGATTGAAGCTATACATTGGGGATCCGACTAGATGACTATATGGTGGAAGCACAGTCTTAGCGCTCTAGGCAGCTAAAAGAAGGTGCAGGACTATAAACTACAATGTTCGGGTTGTAGAGATGCATGACTGGGGAGCTAAGCGTAAAGAGGGAATGTCACAACATCAGGAGAAGCACGAGGGGAGTTGCGCTATCGAAAAAAGAGACTGCGCAGGGAAGCCAGAAAGTGTCTGTTATGCTCACTGTTCATGATTTGACAGTAAGAAAACAATTAAGAGGAGCGCAGGGGGTGGCATTTAAGTTGGAATTTAAGTGTGAGTACAAATCTAGCATCTATGAGTAGATTTTGGGGGGAATGATCAAATTTGAATTCAAAATTGCCTATAAATTACAAATGATCGCCCAACGAAAAACATTTTTCATTTTGAGAATTGAGGTGTTGAGCTATCAGGCATGCATGAACCCTGAGAGTTTCAAGGATTTGGTGGTCATTTCGATGTTTAACAAGTTGCCTAAGGAAACCCAGGAGCTCCATTCTAACCTCATGTCGGCACCCATGGAAACCGCAAGTTCCGGAGGATCAATGGCCTCTGAGGGAGCTGCCCCTAAGGTTGTGAGTGTGCAAGTGCCTAAAGAAGTGCTAAAATCTCCAAGGCCTATGCTGGCTAGAGAGAGTCCTATGACAAAGAAGGATAAGAAGAAAGTAGCACAGCTGGTGTGTGAGTCACTGAGGAAGCGCCCGAAGAAAGAGAATCCCACTGTGCAGGAAAAGGGCAAGGTCATCAACCTAGAATCTGACGAGGACATAGAAGAAATTGGTATGGGCGCAAAGGATATTGACATTGAGGGTATAGACCCTATTTCCATGTTACCAGAATACATCCCTCCACACTAAAGCAAGGTGAAGGTCTCGAAGGACCCAGACGAGTGAAAAATTATGCTGAATACACCATTGCTACCAGACTAGATCACATTTTAAGTCCCGCACTTGGCGCGCATCCCCCATCTCAAGCTGGAGGATTAGGACTTGGTAGACACTGAGCGATCCCCTTACTTGGCGACTGATACATTTATGACCCGCGTCTTCTATAAATATTCTGGTGTCACCGCGATAGAGTTGAGGAAGTGGATCATAGGGGTGGACAAGGTAGGATTGTTGAAACTGCTATGGGTGCCACATTACAACCATGCACCCATAACTTTGATGGTGATCAAACAATTGTTATGATTGGTGCACGACAAGTGCCTGTCTTTAGGAGAATTGATACCAATCATGGATATGTTGATCCACATGATCACATTTCTACCATACTCAGGGTTGAATCCTACCAAGGAATTTGGTGGAATGGTGGGTGAAAGCGACCTTGCCGAGAGGATGAAGGACACGTTTAAGCTTGTCAAGAAACCACGCGAATACTCAATTTCTAGCATAACCAACCTCACAGTTAAGGTAGCCACCTAGATCTTGGCTGGGAAAATAATAAGGAAGAGTCATTTAGATGAAGTGTCGGCACCAGTTGTGTCATTAGCGGCCCGGTGCGTGGAGGGCATAAAATTCAATTGGGCACACTACCTTTGTAACGAGTTCCTCACGAACTACAGAGAAGTACAAGACCAGAGTAAAACTTTCCATTACGCATGGCTTTTGCTATCCATTGGAGTGGTCATGTGGGAATAACTGAAGGGTAGCCAATTTCCTCCAATCACATCAGATATGCTAGAAGCAATGAAGTTCACTTCGCTCTGGGCCACAAAGGATGTCGAGAGGGTCAAGAATAGTAAGATGTTTTGGGTGTTGATGGAGGCAAGTATCCATGCTGTGATAAACCACAAGCTAAGGTTCTCACCAACTTTCTTTGAGCAATTCTTGGGGTACGTGGAGTTCAAAGCAAACTTCCACTATATCTCCATCCGAGTGCGGAAGCACCCTAAAAAAAAGTGGTATGATCTCCCATACCTAGCGACAGATGATGCAATCGCCGTGGTCTTCGAACGTTGGCCATCAGAGTGGCACACAAACTCAGATTTGTTAGCTGGGTCGAGTAAATCTGAAACAAAGAAGAGGAAGGAAGAGGCTTGGTTAAAGATGTAGTAGTTGGCGGAAAGGAGGAAAAAGGAGGCTGAGGAAAAAGAGAGAGTAAAGTGCGCTACTAAGGAGCAGGAAGAAGAGAAGGAAGAGGAGGAAGAGTGTGACTCTGATAGAAGTCAAAGGCCTCCTTCACCATAGATAGAGGAAGAAGAGAAGCAATCAGAACAGGGCAATGGAGACTCGGAGAGTACTCCATTCTGAGTGAAGCAGACTTGGAAGCAAGAAAAAGAAGGGTCGCGGAAGAAGTCCAAGGCTAGTAAATCATCGCTCGACCCGATCACCTTGACAGAAGGTGATATGAATGACATCGGGGACATAGTAAGGTACATGACCACGAAACTATTGTAGAAGTTTGAGCAGCAGTAGAAACAAGCCTTAGTCGCCATTCAGATGGGTCTGCGTGAGCTGTAGATCTGGACTACTCAACTGTAGACAGGTGTAGGGCGAGACAACACGACACCGACTAGTTTGGTGCCAGGAACCTTTCAAGCAGTGGAGATTGTTTTCTCTTTGGATCCCTGGGCCTTTGCGCTTCCAGATGGAGCTTTGAATGCAAAAGCAGAAGTTGACAGGGCTACCGTCAACACTCTCAAGAAGGTTGGATTGAACATGGATGCTCTTCCAAGTGAAGCCCTTCACACCTAGCAAGCAGGTGTGATCGCAGAACTTCAAGCTCCAGAGAAATGCACATTAAGTGTGATCAGCGAACAAAAGGTAAACAATGCACATATGTTTGTGGAAAGGACTTCGGTAATTGAGACATAGAACAAGGTGCATCAGAAAAATGAGCACATCGCGGCTATATTCGCTGAAGTATGCAGAACCATTCTGGAGCTACATATCCGAGAAGAAGCACCAGTGGGGGCTAAAATTTGAAAGCTCACTACAGGTGTGCACGATGCAAAGATAGAGCTAGCTAAGGTTTAGTTTGAGTTGAAGGCCCAACCTTCGACTTGACTAGAAGTCAAAGAGCGACGTGAGGCAACAGTCAAGGATGTTGTTGCAGTAGTAGATGCCGCAGTGAAGGATTGCACTGCGCTCTTCAAGAAGTCGTTGGACATACTTACCCATCTACAGGAAGACCGCAACCTGCAGAGGTTATAAACAAAGGTGAGGGAACTACAACAAAGGTACGATGAGGTCGGAGCGATGACGCGCACCATCACCACCACTGAGAGGTTGGCAAAGCTGTAGGAAGCAAAGGAATTAGAGGAACAGGTGGACGCAACACAGTGAAAAGAGGGCATCTTCAAGGCTAGATTAGGGCCCTAGCTGGATGAGGCCTATGCACTCACCACCAACATTGAAAGAAAATTGGCTAGTTTGCAGGGAGCACAACAGAAGATATAGGTAGATAGTGCAGGACCAGCAACGAAGCAGTTGGTGGAGCTAGTTAAGCAGGTGGTAACGCAATGTACCACCAAAGTTGCAGTCGTATAAGTAGAGTTGGGAGGTCTTCACAAAAAGATATCTGCGCCAGTAGAGTAACTCAGGGGTGAGTCACCATAGTTGTGTTGGGAGCCTATTGGGAACGGGTCCCCTAGAGTCAATTTTGGGGTTAAAAGCCCAATTTTTCATATAAAAAGTGTAAATTCTCTGCATTTTGTGGTCACAGAGTGCGAAGATGTAAAGTTTCATAAAGGGTTTCCACCCTTCTTTTATGTAAGTCATTTCGGCTTTAAGAGATCTACCCATGGTCCACGGACCATGGGATTGTATAAAAATAAGAGTCTTAGAAGAGTCTAAGGTAGTAGTTCTTGGTAAGTTACGAGTCATTGATGAATGTAAGGGGTTTGTGAGAACTAAGAGCGGAGATTCTTAGCATAGGAGAGAGGCTCTGCAACTGTGTGCACAGAGGCCTATGGTAGAATTCTACAGCTGAGTGCACGGACCCCTACAGTTGTGTGCACAAGGTAGTTAGAGTCTATACAGAAAATCTGAAGCATCAATAAAGATGATTATTCTGGAATTATCTATGTATGATCTATTTTACTTCGGTTATAAATGCATGTGATTACGCTATGATGAATACTGGGTTTATGTTTTAATGATGTATTGATGTGCGAATCCATCTGTTTTACTTTTTTATATGAACACAAGTAATAATATCTATTTACGTGAAGATCATCTTAATGCATGTTGAAGTTATCAAATACTTAAGTTAATCTCGGTAAACACAGAAGTAAGAGTAATAACAGAGGCGCATAAGTGTCTGATTCGCCTATTTAGGGTACGCAAACAACCATCCTAGACCTTCACGAAGGTCTAGAAGCCGAATAAGAGAATTTTATTGATACACCCTAAAAGGCTTATCGATCTACGCAAAGGAAGGTTTAAGGCACAAAATGACATCACTACCATCTTAGGGTGCAGAAACTTGGTTCCTACATCCCCCCATACTGCTTTGGGTGAGACTTCAGTCCACGCTCCGTGGATTGATGCCAAAAGGGCCAGTAATGTAGGGATTTTCTTGGCTAATTAATGTTGAACCTGGGTTAGGGCCCATCAAGCCAACAAATGGTTTCGTTGTCGGGACCGAGATATGCATAAAGAGATGTGTGATGTCGCATCACTGGAATCCAACTAAGAAAGAAATTGAACATTGGTTCCCATCAAGCCAATAGTAAGGTATGGGTGTGGAATCCATACTAACATATATCTATGAGCTAAGTAATTCTTCTGGATAAAATGAACAAAAATATTTTGATGGAATCTCATATACATGATTAAGGAGGATTGATTATGTGTAATTAAAGTTTAATGGATAGAGATTTGTAACATGAATTTTCTTGAGATTTAAATCCATTATTTCATTTTTATTACAAATGAAGATACTAAGATTAGTATACTGAATACCATTAGGTGCTTTAGAATGTTTGGAATAATTGATTTTGAAATATGGAGTCAAGTGTGAACTAGGTATCTATCCTCTAGTATTATAATTTTTTTGTATGCATTGGATTTTGATAGAATTAAAGTGATTTTCGAATGCTTGAAATGTAGAAAAAGATTATTGTGATAAGTTGGTGAAATATATTTTTTATTAGCTTAAGACAAATTAGGTCTAGGAAATCCATAATAATCTCTTTAATGATTTTTCTAGCTAAATATTGGTTGAATTCTATATAACCAGATTAATTAGAGAAATTATGAGGATTGAACTCATGCACTGCTCTAAACTATTGTTAGTTAGGCGATCGAGTCAAAATTCATATTGTTTTTGAACTTGATGAACTACTTTCTTGGAATTTGATTAACTTTTAAATTGTTAAGAGAATAACATTTTTAGAAGATACACATTTTATGTGGTGAGAACTTTGTCTTATTTGAACTTATAGAAAAAGGTATATGATTAATGAAAAGCTTAGTTGAGCTATTGTTTTACAAGAATATGTGCTTGTGATATTTTTTGAGGGAGAAATTCAAGGACAGTGAGATCACATTTTGATGAATTGGAATTCTTGTATGATTTAGAGGCCTAAGATGATTGTATTATATGTGGAATGGAAAATATTGATGGATTTAGGAATTTTGTGCTTGGAAGTATAGTTGTACGAGTAGTTAATAATACTGCAAAAGGTTATAATCTTTTGAGAGGTAGTAAAAAAAATGTATCATTAAGCTAGAAATGCCTTTATGATAGTCTAAATCTTATTTAAAATCAACAAGATTCTTCATAGTTTGAGAAATGTATGGTTTTAATAGCTTGTTTTTTTTTGTCTATGTATTAATATTAAGGAATAAGACATGAAACCAAATGAATTGATTAATTATTGAATAGAAATCATGAGTGATTTTATAGTGGGAAAACAAGTTGACTTACAGTTATCAAGATAGATTCAATAATATAGATATTGTCTTTGTATAATTACAAAAGTTTTTCTTGATTACAAACCACTTTTGAAAATATATGTTTAATTTTTTTTAGAATGAATATCTTCTAACTAAGTCATTCATAATTGATTCTCAAGTAAGAGAAGTGAATAATAATGAAGATAATGGGAATTCAAGGAATGGTCTATAATATAAAAGTGGTTCAATGAGGATTGTATAGAACCTTAACTTGTTGATTACAAAAATAAAAACAAAAAACAAAAAATTATGTCTTGAACCTCAAATTGTGATTTTTCCTAAAGAGTAAGCATTTAGTAAAAATTATAGGTAGATCTTAAAGATTTTGATTTCAAGTGTGCCTTATGGAATTAAAAATGGAAAACTTGGATTGAGAAGACATAAATCAAGTGGCATCTAAGATTGGGTTATATACATGACATGTTTTGTTGCATAGTTTCAATGGATATTGTATGTGCATGATTTGATGCTTCTTGTATACAAATTTGATTATGAGCTGGGATAGACCATTATTGTTTTTTATACAAATAATTTGGGAGTTGTTTGTGAGTTGGCAAGCTCAAATTTTCTATAGAAACCTAAGAGAATGACATCGGAAAGACTATTGAATTCTTAATCCATTAGATAAGGAAAAGAAAATCATTTGTAATGTGAGATCATTGTCAAATAATAGTATATAGATATAGTATGCTTGAAATTTAGATGATTGTTTTGATATGGTATGTATTGCAGTGTATGTTAAAATCTATTTAGTATAGCATAAATGTACATGGTACTTGATTAATAATGGTATTTTTGGTCTTCATGACAACCCCATTGGATATATATATATATATATAATATATATATATAAATATAATATATATAATATATATAATTAATATATATATAATATAGATATATATATAAAACCTCGAGCCAAGTTTAATCCAGGAGGGGGAGTATGTAGTGTTCCACCTTGGAAAGGTTAGTTTTGTGACACTTAGAGAGGGTGATTTTGATGTAATGATATAAGATTATGCATGATCGACTTATGTACATAATTATATACTATAGACCTAGTTTGGGTCGCCTAGTTGCTATGTGCTTATGATAATATCTATGGTTGTTTGTATAAGAACCGATCTTTGTTAAGAGCATATTATTGATGTTTTCTCTTTTGGTATCCTAGTTTGGACATAGGTGTATGACATGGATGGTGATCCAAGATTGAGACACATAGATCCATGGATGATCATGGTTATGTGGAACATGTGGTTAATTATGATTTATGGATGATATATGATTTGTATGATTATATATGCATAATATTGTACTAAGCAGAATGTGGTAGGGGACCTAGTTATTTGTAAACCAGGATGCTTAAATTATAAATGTCTATGGAAGTCATGATACATGATTTGTATGATTATATATGCTTAATATTGTATTGAACAATATGTGGCAGGGGACATGGTTATTTGCAAACAGATGCTCAAATTATAAATGTTTGTGGAAGTCATGATATAAGGTTTTTATGATTATATATGCTTAATCTTGTATTGATCAGGATGTGATAAGGGACATGGTTATTTGCAAACAAGGATGTTCAAATTATAAATGTATGCGAAATTCATTTCTCTAGAATGAAAATGACTGTGGAAGTCATGCACAATCTTAGGTAAAATCTGAAAGTTAATTATGAAATTCATTTGATTCCTTTGATATATGATATTCTGATCTGTGCAAGTCTTGGAACAAGGCCTTACCAATGAACCATCATATGGTTATGAGCTCACAATCAATACCTTAAGGCAAAGTAGAGTAGATGGTAAGCCATGGAAATTAGGGCGCAGAGCCCTAAATCCATAGATAAACTCGTGGAGTCTTGGATCCATAATAAAAGGATTAGGGCGCAGATTCCTAAATCCATGAAAGATAAAGACATGGAATCTTGGATTTATAATAAAAATATTAGGGCACGGAGTCATAAATATTTAAAATATAAAGGTGTGGAATCTTAGATCCTTATAGTAGATCAAGGCATGAAGTCCTCAATCTACTAAGGCATGGAGATGTATGCAATAGGGATGCAGAATCCCTATTCTCCGGAAGAAAAATACCACTCATGGGCAGCTCACAGATGAATTTCCTTAATAAAATCTCATTTATTACAATTATGGAGTGACTTTCTAAAAATAGAAAGTCATGTCTAGCATCTCAAGTGTGACTTTCCAAGAATATTAAATCACCTTCAATCAATGGATAATCAAGTATGGTCGAAGGAAAATCACTTAACTTATCATTAATCAATCCTAATAATTCAATATCGACTTAACCCTCAATATTAATAATATTGCTATTATCTTTTATGATACTATTATATTATTATTAAAAGGGAATTACAAGTCACCTTCATCTCCTCAATCACATCATACATCTCTCCTTCATGACTCACATGGCTCTATGTAAATCGCTCTCTCTTTTAATAATATAGTACACTCTCTTTTATGCACTCATCAAAGAATGGCATATTCCTCTTACACTCATTAAAGACATGTCATAAAAGATTCCTCTTACGCTCTATAATGAATAAGTTACACTCTCCTTAACTAAGGCATGCATACCTCTCCTTAATGGCATGAGTTACACTCCTATAAATTGAATACAAAGCATGCATGTTACTCCTCCTTTATGAAAATAATTTGTTGCTCCTATATATGTGTTTCATGTCTTCTCCCTTGAAAAAGGGGAGGTGCATTGTAATACCAGGAGTTCGAGAGACTTGAAAAGGATTGTGAGAGGGAGAATCTTGGAGAGTAACCAAATGTTGTTGAAATGAATCTGAAATTCCTAAACTAAATTACTATGTGGTTCTACCTGGTGGAGTTGTCCATGAGTGGTATTGATAGGAATTGAAACATATCTTCCTCATTTTGCCTTGTATATCTCTCTACTGTTATATTTTGTTACTTCTTGGGAGCTCTTACAACTCGGGGGTTTCACGGGGAGAATTTATCCCTAAATATGGTTGGGTGGAAAACTGGATGGTTCACAATGAGTTGGTAACAATATGCATACTCTTATTGGAACTAGAGCACATTCCCATATTTTTGGAGTTGTATAAATACACAACCGGGTATGTTCATAAGAATTCTTGAAATTCCAGTTATTATTAGTTTAAAGTGTTGTAAAACTTTCAATTTAGTGGAACTCGTTACTTGTGAATGTTTATGAGCTATTTACAAATTTAATTTTGAGCTAACCAATAATGAATGGCAGTTGTAGTTGGAAATTTACATGTAAGGGGATTAAAACAAGAATGTGTTGCTAAAGTTTTTAAGTTCAATTTATAATGAGTTTTTTTCCATAGAAGGTTGTCATGAATTGATGAAAATATCATATTAGCACAAATTTAGGTTTTATTTCTCCATGTACTGTTGTAGTTGATGTTTGCACGCTAAGTGTTTGGCAAAGTGATAAATGAGGTCATAGGAATTTTTGTTGTTGTTTTTTAAGAAATCGCATCCTTGAGCATTTTTGTTGTGATTTAGGGTAATATCAAGGGGTATCTGTATCATATGAAAATGTAATCCCTGACTTGATTCAAAAAAAAAACTTTTTAGAACCCAGATCGTAAATCTGGGCGATTTTGCCTATTGTTGCTGCCAACTGTGTGCGTTTGTTGTCAAGTTTTGGGTGAAAGAATAAGATGATTTAGTCCCTATTTTAATATTTTTTCATTTGAAGAATTAATTTATAAACTTTATGAGCTAAATAGGTTGAGGAATAATCTTAGATTCATGTCAAATTGCCTTAGGAGATTGTGGCTTCCAAGTGTTTGATAAAATGCCTCAATGGTTGTAGATTGCATGCTTGAAAAGTGTTTTTCAAAATACCTCAATAGTTGTATCTTGTAGATTGAATTCTTGCAGAGTGGTTTTCAAAAGGCCTCAATGGATGTAGTTTTCGTGCATATAAATTGTTAGAGTAAATGTCCTACTTACTATAACTTTTTTGTACTAGAAAATCTATGAATAGATTATTTAATGGATGTAACTTCCTATGTCTACAAGTTTTTGTATGAATGGGAAAATGAATTTAATAAATTGTTGAAGTGTGGATAGAGAATATGATAGTTGTTATTTTTATTATCTAAATCTTTCACTTAAAAATGATTGTTGTTGGAAACAATTTTACAATGACTAATTTCCCTGGTCAGGGTGAGAAGTTGGACATGATGAAGATGTAGTCCTACCAAGCTTACAAAAAAAGCGTACAATGACTAATTCTATAGGATTTTTTGCAAGTGAGCATAATAAGTGTTGTTTGAGCTGCATGTATTCATGGGTGCAATATTACGTTTTAATGGTTGTAGAAAACAGCTAGTGTGCCCAATTTTGGCAAGTCCATTGTTTTATTTGGCACTTTTCGAAGAATAATATGCTTATGAATTTGTAATAATGGTTGCTTTTGCTGAAACATTCATTATACAAGTCTCATGATTGAAGCAATGCTATTGGGAATTTTTAATTGATGAATTAATAAACATATCATATTTATTAGATTTGTTGATGAAAAGAGGCATATTCCTCCTTTAGTTATCTTGTTACATGTAGGTTAATACTCATACCATTATATGTGATTTTTGTTATAAAAGCATAATAATTTAGGTTATTGTGGCATACTTTTGTGGTTATGATGTCAAGAGTCAATAAGTAGAAATTATTTAGCATAATCTAGGAGATCAAATAGGTTGATCTAACTTAATGCTTGCACATGGAATTATGGTGGAATTTATTTCCATTATTACTTAGAGCTCACATATAAGTATGAAAAGAACACATGCTTCTTTTAAACTTGAGGAGAAATGTGTTTTACAATTGCTTTTAAGGGAAAGTTATCCCCAAATTCTTATGTGATATTATTATATTGAAATAGATGAAGGAACATGATTACATGATAACTAAGTCAGTAATGTGTTGTGCTATTCAACAACCCCCCCAAATTTTTTGATTTAATAGTTAATATTATATTAATAAATGGGGACCCTTGATAAAAAAACCCTCCAAGAAAAATTTATCACTTAGCCACTTTCTTTTAAACTTTTTAGAAATAAATCAAGATATCAAGTGAAATCCCTTTAAGACTGGCAATTCTCTCCTTTTAGCATACAGTTGGACCAAGCGTGTTAAAGGTTAAATAATGAACAAAATTCACAAATTACGATGGAAGGGATCACCGCATTTAACTTATATATCATTAGAATTTTCATTCAAAGTTAAGATGTAATGCATTTCCTATAAAATGAAGCGCTTATCGCAATCGCATATCGACTTTTACAAAAGACACAACTCACAAAACCATCATAATATTTGAATTGTGATATTGTGATAAAGCAAGCGAACACCTATCACATCGCGACACTTTACTCAAAAGCCAATCTTATAAACTGCAAATGTTTGCGAAGTGTGATAGAACTCGAACCCGATATAAACAAATATTATAAACTATAAGTTAAGTTTGACGCTTATTAAAAAGGCACTTTATGAAATAATTATTCATTTAGGAAAGGTACGCTCTAAAAAATGAAAAGTACGCACCTCGCATTCCGTTGAATTTCAAACAACTCTAAAAAACTCACAAACCAAAATGTGAGAGTGTGATTTACGATATTGCGATAACATTATCGCAATCACATAATCGGCGCTTTCTCACTTCAAACTCGTCACCTTAAGGTTTTTCCTTTCCCATCTGTGATGCAATAGTTTAAATGAGTAATAAAGGCAATGATAAAGGACCTTAATGCGTATGTAATAAGTCTAATGGCATTTATGTTAAGAGCGGATCGATTTGATATGATATCTTTTCATCTACATTTTGAATAAAATCTCCTTTCTTGTCACCTTTCAAGGTTAGCTGTATCATTAAATATATCATTTAATTCTCGTTGTCATTCTCTCTTTGTGTATATCCAATAACTTCCATTTTCTCCATTTCAAGAAACCTCCGCAGAAAACATCGTTAGAAAGAATAGTGAAGAAGGGAAAGGCAACTGCATCTGAGAAAGCAGAGATGGGGGAACCACGACATGGGAGGCCATGTATGACCTGTTAGAAGAACAACAACCCAGACCACTGGTAACAAAGGCCACGACCAATGCTCAAGAGTCATCTAATGCCTCTTATTTCGAAACAACATCTTCATTCTTACACCGAATCGTTGTGAGACTAAAGATAATACCATACACGGATATGGTGAAATGGGTAATTCATGAGGTAAAAATCTTAGAGAGAACCTTCAGGAACAAAAGGCAACAAGTCATCGGGTCTTTCTCACCAGAAAATCTACGCCTAATTTTCCAGCTACCGGAGCCTCAAAATCTCTATAACAAAGAATTCCTTGAGTAGTTTTCCAAGGCGAACAAGGACCCACTAGACATTACGAAGACCTAGAGATCAAGCAAAAGCAAGCTCCAACAGGATAAAACTTGTATGTGCTCAATGGCATCCATTTCTCCCCCTCATAGTTTCACAAAATCAATGAAGTGTAGGCTATTTGGTAGACCCGATAGCACCAAGTTTTCCATGGAATGGCTCTTGTTAATAGATGCAGCAGTAAATGCAACAATTATGAACTAGGGTCAAATTTTATCCGACAATTTGGCAAAGGACACTATGGAATATAGAAGGAAATAAAGTGTCTCTTTAAGTATTTTTCCTCCTTTCTTCATGAGCTCTTTTGTTATAGATGCAATTTGTTTTAGTTCTCAATTTTTGAATATGGGATGGAAGTGTATTGTACAGAACCCACTTCCCATCCATATATACCATAAATTTTATGGGAATCTCAACTCCACCCCTATTTTTATAAAATTTGTCAAGGTGCTATGCTACCTATTCATAAAACAGTTTTTGATAGAACAACCCCTAGGTTTTCTAAAGAGGTTGAAGTAGATATCTTCCCAGTAGCCAGATGGTTTGGGGAAGAGACATTCACCTACATTAGAGTTTTTGGGAGCATTTCTTTACTGCATGTCCTCCCATATTATGTCCCCGACAAACTAATGGCTAGAGAAATAGCCTACCAGACAGCAAGAGAGGGTGGATTGACTAGAGGACTCAAAGAGCAAAAGAAGTCCATTTGGCCTACCTTCCCATTACAATTTGGTTCTTTCGCACTACACGATTATGGACATGCAGTAAAACAAGAAAATATTATCACATCTCTGAAATTGGCTATAGTTCCAATAAAGCAATACGACCCAAATCACGTTGCCAAGGAATTTACTACTATGATAAAAATTAGACAGTTCACCCGCGAAGAGGATGCCTTTGATGATCTCTTCCTACAGGTAGAAAAATTTTCACAAGTTTTACATACGACATCAATATTGTTGACCCAATAAGATATTAATTCTTTCCATGTAAACTGGAAAAAGAGATTATTAAAGGTCCCATTGGAACTACTGTAGATTTAAGCAATAAATGAGCCAACTCCCAGTGTAATCTTGGAAGGAAGCTCCAAAAAAAATTCTGAAGAAGAAACCCAAGAGAGGTTGACTCATGAGTCAGAGCACTTAGAATGAAAGTCTCAAAATGCGGGAGGAAACACAAATAAAGAGTCTGAAAAAGACACAGCTGGAAGTACAAAGGAGATGGCCAAGCAGGCATTGGAAAAGAAATAGGCATAGGTTGCTTCTACTTCAACTCAGTCAAGTAAAGCTCCAATCATTGATCTAGAACAAGAATGGGAGAAGTTCATTAAAAAGCTCCACACTGACACAAATCTTGAACAAACATCTGAAATGCAAACTCCCAATGATCCAGATTTAAACAAGAACGCAACAAATTACAGAGATAACCATAAACACAAAGATTCAGCTGAAATAATATTTTATTTCATTAATGTAAAATACTGAGATATGCTTACAAATGGGAAAAATGGAAATAAACAGCTAGGGTGATGGCAACTTATCTCTGAGAAGATATGTGGTGGCTACATGCCTCTGAATTGTGTTACAATGAGGCTTGAAGGCCTATTTATTGTTGAGAAACAATGGAAAACCCTAAACATCCAAAAACCTAACCCTAGAAGATGAAACGCCAAACTATGGGCCCCGTTTGGGTAAATTGGCACATCAACTTCCTGGGGTCGTAACTTTGGCATACGATCTCCATTTGACACATATAATATCTCTTTAGAAAGATCTATTTGAGAACTACAACATTGGGAAGAGCAACATTGGTTCGTGGACCCATGTTGCTCCCAGGTTTCCCAAAAAACGTAGTTTAGGGCCTCAAAACGGCTCCAAAAGTTTAGGACCTGAAAAACTGCTAAAAATAGTAAACTGTGCTACAATTAATGAAACTAAAAAGCTAAAAGAAACAATGGTGGGGTTCCAAGTGGACTCGGAGAGTGGCCACCAATATCCACCTGGATCATTCCTCCCCCCTTAGGAAGCAATGGTCCCCATTACATTGAGTTCCTCCATGAGATGAGGAAACTTCTGCTGAACTTGGTCCGTGGTGAGCCACTTGCCCTAGTGAAGGAGTTGGCATGCTTTGACAACTCGATATAGTCGGATGTTGTGCTGGCAAGTGCGCTTGATCTGTGTGTCCATGATCCAATCAGTTACAGCTTGTTCCATGCAATCTAGATTTAACTTTGTGGGTGTGAGTTGTTCTGCAATGTCGGATGCGTCTAGTAATGGTGGAAAGTATGGCCAAAGGTGGTCCACATTGAACACTAGGTGCAGGCCAAGGAATGGGGGAATGTTGAGCTCAAATACATTGTCTCCCATAGCCTTGGTAATGGTGTAAGGACCATATCATAGTGGTCTGAGTTTCTGATAGGCTCCGGTAAGGCGTTCCTTTTGCAAATGCAACCAAACTTTGTCACCCGCTTGAAACTTGTGTGGCACCCGATGTTGATCATGTCGCTTCTTGTACTTGGCATTTGATTTCTCCAGAATATCATGGACTTGCTGGCGAATATCTTCGATCTGCTCAATGAAGCTGTTTGCCTTATCTGTTTCGGATTGAACATGAGCCGAATCTGCGTAAGTAGCTGCAAATGACATGGCCACATCAATGGGACATAGTGGCTAGAATCCCAAGCCCACTTGAAAAGGGTTGTGGCCAGTCAAGCTATGGAGAGCCTGGTTGTAGCTATGCTAAACATAGGGGAGGCTCTCATCCCATGTGCATGGATGCTTTTGAGTTGTACATGCGCAAAATGTGTACATTCATCATGTTGACAACCTCTGTCTGGCCATCAGTTTGAGGATGGAAGGTTGTGGACTTAGTGAGTTTGGTGTCCAGCATCAACCAAAGACTGGACCAAAATGTAGTGAGGAACCTGCTATCCTGATCTGAGATGATAGACTGTGGGATCCCAAAGTGCACCCACACTTGTTCAAAGAAGAGTTTAACAGTGGCTTCTGCTGTGATATTCTTCTTGCAGGCTACCATAATGGCCATCTTCAAGAACCCATCGACGACCACAAAAACACAGTCGTTTCCATGCTTAGTTTCACAAAATCAATGATGTGTAGGCTATTCGGTAGACCCAATAGTACCAATTTTTCCATGGAATGGCTCTTGTTAATAGATGCAGCAGTAAATGTAACAATTATGAACCGGGGTCAAATTTTATCTGACAATTTGGCAAAGGACATTACAGAATACAAAAGGAAATAAAGTGTTTCTTTAAGGATTTTCCCCCCTTTCTTCATGAGTTCTTTTGTTATAGATGCAATTTGTTTTAGTTCTCAGTTTTCGAATATGGGATGGAAGTGTATTGTACAGAACCCACTTCCCATCCATATATACTATAAAATGTTATGGGAATCGCAACTCCTCCCCTATTTTTATAGAATATGTCAAGGTGCTATGCTACCTATTCATAAAATAGTTTTTGATAGAACAACCCCTAGGTTATCTAAAGAGGCCAAAGTAGATATCTTCCCAGTAGCCAGATGGTTTGGGGAAGAGACATTCAACTACATTAGAGTTTTTGGGAGCATTTCTTTACTGCATCTCCTCCCATATTATGTCCCTGACAAACTAATGGCTAGAGAAATAGCCTACCAGACAGCAGGGGAGGGTAGATTGACAAGAGGACTGAAAGAGCAGAAGAAGTCCATTTGGCCTACCTTCCCATTACAATGTGGTGCTTTTGCACTACACAATTATGGACATGCAGTAAAATAAGAAAAGATTATTACATCTCTGAAATTGGCTATAGTTCCAAGAAAGCAATACGACCCAAATCACATTGCCAAGGAATTTACTACTATGATAAAAATTAGACAGTTCACCCACGAAGAGGATGCCTTTGACGACCTCTTCCTACAGGTAAAAAACTTTTCACAAGTTCTACATACGACATCAATATTGTTGACCCCATAAGATATTAATTTTTTCCATGTGTACTGGCAAAAGAGATTATTAAAGGTACCATTGGACCTACTATAGATTTAACCAATAAATGAGACAACTCCCAATGTAAGCTTGGAAGGAAGCTCCAAAAAAAAAATTGAAGAAGAAACCCAAGAGAGGTTGACTCATGAGTCAGAGCACTCAGAATGAAAGTTTCAAAATGGGGGAGGAAACACAAATGAAGAGTCTGAAAAAGACACAGGTGGAAGTACAAAGGAGACGGCCAAGCAGGCATTCAAAAAGAAATAGGCAAAGGTTGTTTCTACTTCAACTCAGTCAAGTAAAGCTCCAATCATTGATCTAGAACAAGAATGGGAGAAGTTCATTAAAAAGCTCCACACTGACACAAATCTTGAACAAACATCTGAAATGCAAACTCCCAATGATCCGGATTTAAACAGGAACACAACAAATTATAGAGATAACCATAAACACAAAGATTTAGAGGAAATAATACTTTATTTCATTAATGTAAAATACTGAGATATGCTTACAAATAGGAAAAATGGAAATAAATAGCTAAGGCGATGGTAGCTTATCTTTGAGAAGATATGTGGTGGCTACATGCCTCTGAACTGTGTTACAATGAGGCTTGAAGGCCTATTTATTGTCGAGGAACAATGGAAAACCCTAAACATCCAAAAACCTAACCCTAGAAGATGAAACGCCAAACTATGGGCCCCATTTGGGTAAATTGGTACATCAACTTCCCGGGGTCGTAACTTTGGCATACGATCTCCATTTAACACGTACACTATCTCATTAGAAAGATCTATTCAAGAACTACAACTTTGGGAAGAGAAACATCAGTCCATGGACCCATGTTGCTCCTAGTTTTCCCAAAAAACGTAGTTTAGGGCCTCAAAACGGCTCCAGAAGTTTATGACTCAAAAAACTGCTAAAAATAGTAAATTGTGCTACAATTAACAAAACTGAAAAGCTAAAAGAAACAATGGTGGGGGTCCAAGTGGACTTGGTCGGTGGCCACCAATATCCACCTGGATCATTCCTCCCCCCTTAGGGAGCAATGGTCCCCATTGTGTTGAGTTCCTCCATGAGATGAGGAAACTTCTGCTGAACTTCGTCCGTGGTGAGCCACTTGCCCTAGTGAAGGAGTTGGCATGCTTTGACAACTCGATATAGTTGGATGTTGTGCTAGAAAGTGTGCTTGATCTGTGTGTCCATGATCTGATCAGTTAAAGCTTGTTCCATGCAATCTAGATTTAACTCTATGGGTGTGAACTATTCTGCAATATTGGATGTGTCTAGTAATGGTGGAAAGTATGGCCGAAGGTGGTCCACATTGAACACTGGGTGCAGACCAAGGAATGGGGGAATGTTGAGCTCAAATACATTGTCTCCCATAGCCTTGGTAATGGTGTAAGGACCATATAAGAGTGGTCTGAGTTTTTGATAGGTTTCGGTAAGGCGTTCCTTTTGCAAACACAACCAGACTTTGTCACCCACCTGAAACTTGTGTGGCACCCGATGTTGATCATGTCGCTACTTGTACTTGGCATTTGATTTCTCCAGAATGTCATGGACTTGCTGGAAAATATGTTGGATGTGCTCAATGAAGTTGTTTTCCTTATCTGTTTTGGACTGGACATGAGCCGAATCTATGTAAGTAACTGCAAATGACATGGCCACATCAATGGGACATAGTGGTTGGAATCCCAAGCCCACCTAAAAAGGGTTGTGGCCAGTCAAGCTGTGGAGAGCACGGTTGTAGCTATGCTAAACACAGGGGAGGCTCTCATCCCGTGTGCATGGATGCTTTGAGTTGTACATGCGCAAAATGTGTACATTCATCATGTTGACAACCTCTGTCTGGCCATCAGTTTGAGGATGGAAGGCTGTGAACTTAGTGAGTTTGGTGTCCAGCATCGACCAAAGACTGGACCAAAATGTACTTAGGAACCTACTATCCCGACCTGAGATGATAAACTATGGGATCCCAAAGTGCACCCACACTTGTTCAAAGAAGAATTTAATAGTGGCTTCTGCTGTGATATTATTCTTGCGGGCTACCATAATGGCCATCTTTGAGAACTCGTCGATGACCACAAAAACACAGTCATTTCCATGCTTAGTTTCACAAAATCAATGATGTGTAGACTATTCGGTAGACTCGATAGCACCAAGTTTTCCATGGAATGGATCTTGTTAATAGATGCAGCAGTAAATGCAACAATTATGAACTAGGGTCAAATTTTATCCGACAATTTGGCAAAGGACATTATGGAATATAGAAGGAAATAAAGTGTTTCTTTAAGGATTTTTCCCCATTTCTTCATGAGTTCTTTTGTTATAGATGCAATTTGTTTTAGTTCTCAGTTTTCGAATATGAAATGGAAGTGTATTGTACAGAACCCACTTCCCATCCATATATACCATAAAATTTTATGGGAATCTCAATTCCACCCCTATTTTTATAAAATCTGTCAAGTTTCTATGCTACCCATTCATAAAACAATTTTTGATAGAACAACCCCTAGGTTTTCTAAAGAGGCTGAAGTAGATATCTTCCCAGTAGCCAGATGGTTTGGGGAAGAGACATTCACCTACATTAGATTTTTGGGAGCATTTCTTTACTACATGTCCTCCCATATTATGTCCCCAACAAACTAATGGCTAGAGAAATAACCTACCAGACAGCAGGGGAGGGCAGATTGACCAGAGGACTGAAAGAGCAGAAGAAGTCCATTTGGCCTACCTTCCCATTACAATTTGGTTCTTTCGCACTACACAATTATGGACATGCAGTAAAATAAGAAAAGATTATTACATCTCTGAAATTGGCTACAGTTCCAAGAAAGCAATACGACCCAAATCACGTTGCTAAGGAATTTACTACTATGATAAAAATTTGATAGTTCACCCACGAAGAGGACGCCTTTGATGACCTCTTCATACATGTAGAAAAGTTTTCACGAGTTCTACATACTACATCAATATTGTTGACCCCATAAGATATTAATGCTTGCATGTGTATTGGAAAAAGAGATTATTAAAGGTCACATTGGACCTACTGTAGATTTAACCAATAAATGAGCCAACTCCCAGTGTAAGCTTGGAAGGAAGCTCCAAAAAAAATTCTGAAGAAGAAACCCAAGAGAGGTTGACTCATGGGTCAGAGCACTCAGAATGAAAGTCTCAAAATGGGGGAGGAAACACAAATAAAGAGTCTGATAAAGACACAACTGGAAGTACAGAGGGAGACAGCCAAGCAGGCATTGGAAACGAAATAGGTAGAGGTTGTTTCTACTTCAACTTAGTCAGATAAAGCTCCAATCATTGATCTAGAACAAGAATTGTAGAAGTTCATTAAAAAGCTCCACACTAACACAAATCTTGAACAAACATCTGAAATGCAAACTCCCAATGACCCAGATTTAAATAGGAACGCAAAAAATTACAGAGATAACCATAAACACAAAGATTCAGCGGAAATAATACTTTATTTCATTAATGTAAAATACTGAGATATGCTTACAAATAGGAAAAATGGAAATAAACAGCTAGGGCCATGTATCTCTGAGAAGATATGTGGTGGCTACATGCCTCTGAACTATGTTACAATGAGGCTTGAAGGCCTATTTATTGTTGAGAAACAATGGGAAACCCTAAACATCCAAAAACCTAACCCTAGAAGATGAAACACCAAACTATGGGCCCTGTTTGGGTAAATTGGTACATCAACTTCCCGAGGTCGTAACTTTGGCATACGATCTCCATTTGACATGTACAATATCTCGTTAGAAAGATCTATTCGAGGGCTACAACTTTGGGAAGAGAAACATTGCTCCACAAACCCATGTTGCTCCTAGTTTTCCCAAAAAACGTAGTTTAGGGCCTCAAAAAGGCTCTGGAAGTTCAGGACCTGAAAAACTGCTAAAAATAGTAAACTGTGCTACAATTAACGAAACTGAAAAGCTAAAAGAAACAATGGTGGGTGTCCAAGTGGACTTGGTGGGTGGCCACCAATATTCACCTGGATCATTCTTCCCCCCTTAGGAAGCAATGGTCCCCATTGCGTTGAGTTCCTCCATGAGATGAGGAAACTTCTGCTGAACTTGGTCCCTGGTGAGCCACTTGCCCTGTGAGGAGTTGGCATGCTTTGAAACTCGATATAGTTGGATGTTGTGTTGGAAATGTGCTTGATCTGTGTGTCCATGATCGATCAGTTACAGCTTGTCCATGCAATCTAGATTAACTCATGTTGAGTGTTCTGCAATGTCGGATGTGTCTAGTAATGGTGGAAAGTATGGCCGAAGGTGGTCCACATTGAACACTAGGTGCAGGCCAAGGAATGGGGAAATGTTGAGCTCAAATACATTGTCTCCCACAGCCTTGGTAATGGTGTAAGGACCATATTAGAGTGGTCTGAGTTTCTGATAGGCTCCGGTAAGGCATTCCTTTTGCAAATGCAACCAGAATTTGTCACCTACCTGAAACTTGTGTGGCACCCGATGTTGATCATGTCACTGCTTGTGCTTGGCATTTGATTTCTCCAAAATGTCATGGACTTGCTGGAAAATATGTTGGATGTGCTCAATGAAGCTGTTTTCCTTATCTGTTTCAGACTGGACATGAGCTGAATCCGCGTAAGTAGCTGCAAATGACATGGCCACATCAATGGGACATACTGGCTAGAATCCCAAGCCCAACTAAAAAGGGTTGTGGCAGGTCGAGCTGTGGAGAGCCCGGTTGTAGCTATGTTAAACATAGGGGAGGCTCTCATCCCGTGTGCATGGATGCTTTGAGTTGTACATGCGCAGAATTTGTACATTCATCCTATTGACAACGTCTGTCTGGCCATCAGTTTGAGGATGGAAGGTTGTGGACTTAGTGAGTTTGGTGTCCAGCATCGACCAAATACTGGACCACAATGTATTGAGGAACCTGCTATCCCGATCTGAGATGATAGACTATGGGATCCCAAAGTACACCCACACTTGTTCAAAGAAGAGTTTAACAGTGGCTTCTGCTGTGATATTCTTCTTGCAGGCTACCATAATGGCCATCTTCGAGAACCTGTCGATGACTACAAAAACACAGTCATTTTGATGCTTAATGGAAGGAAGGCCTGACATGTGATCCATGGATATGGATTCCCAAGGTCGACTAGGGGTAGGTAGCGGAGTATAGAGGCCTTGCTTCTTAATTTTCAGTTTTGCAATGGCGTAGGTAGTGCATGATCTGATCTACTTCCTGACATCCTATCAAAGATTCGGCCAGTATAAATACTTTTGTAGTACTGCCACCATTTTCTTCACCCCAAAATGCCCAACAACCCGACTGTAGTGTGCTTCCCAAATCATCTTGGCACGCTCGCTTGAAGGAACACAAAGGTGACCCAGGTGGCATAACAGGGCATCCTGGAGGTGAAAAATATAGAACATGCCGACCCTCCAAGAGTGTCTGGTATGTGTGGCCAAAGTCTGGGTCGCTTTTGTAGAGAAGTGGCCAATCAAAAGTCTCGTGCCCACAAGATTTGTGCATGGTGTTTAATGACATGATCAATGGTCGACTGAGGCATTCTGAAACATTATTGGTGCTGCCCTTCTTATACTTGATATTCAAATGGAACTGTTGCAAGTATGTGGACCACTTCTAATGGCGATCATTCTGTAATTTCCCTTGGGTCTGTATGAATTGGAGGGGTCAGTGGTCTATGTGGATGATCGTTTCCTTCACCAAAATGTAATGTTTCCATTGTCAGCAGGCATGCACAATAGAATACATCTCTTTTTCATAATTGGGATACTTCCAGACTGTGTCTGAAAGTGTCTCACTATGATATGCCACTGGATGCCCGTGTTGAGTAAGGACTTCCCCAATAGCATAGTCAAATGCATCTGTCTTGATCTCAAATGGTTGTTGCAAGTTTGGCAATGCAAGCACTAGTGCCGACGAGAGGCAGTCTTGCAACTCTATGAATGCCTTTTGTTGAGATTCAGACCAAAAGAATTTTTCTTTCTCTCCTCCCTTGGTGACTTGACTCAAAGTCCAAGTAATATGAGAAAATCCCAACATGAACCCATGGTAGAAGTTGGTAAGACCTAGAAAGTTGCAGAGCTTTGTTAGAGTGGTTGGAGAGGGCCAATCCCGAATGACTTGGATCTTAGCTAGATCCACATGCACCCCCTGTTCATCAATAATGTATCCCAGATACTAAACCTAGGTCATGCCAAAAGTGCATTTCTCTAAATTGGCACATAACTTGTGTTGCCGCAGTGTTTGGAGAACCTATCGGATGTGCTGGAGGTGCTCTTCCCAACTCTGGATAAAGATCAAGATGTCATCCAAGTATACCACTACAAATGAGTTGGTGAATGGCCACAAGATGTCATCCATTAGCCTCATGAAGGTTGCAGGAGCATTCATCAATCCGAAAGTCATAACCAACCATTCAAAAAGGCCCTCCTTGGCTTTGAAGGCAGTCTTCCACACATCGAAGGGCTCGATTGGTACCTAGTGATATCCTGACTTCAAATCGATCTTGCTAAAATATTTTCCCCCCTTCAGTTGGTCCAGGAGGTCATCGATCCATGGGATCGGGTACCTATTATGGACAGTGATCTTGTTCAGCACCCGATAGTCAATACAGAGTCTCCAAGTCCCATCCTTCTTCTGTACCAACACAATTGGGCTCCGTCAGGGCGATGAACTCAGACGGATGTGACCTTTCTATAGTAGCTCCTGAATCTGCCTCTTGATTTCATCATTCTCCAGAACGGAGCACCGATAGATTGGTCCATTAGGTAGCGATGCACCTAGGGTTAGATCAATGGATTGATTGACCTGACAGCGCAGAGGAATCCCTGTGGGGGAGGTGAAGATGTCCTCATACTCCTCCACGACCTTGTCCATCTGTAGTTGTCGTTCGGAGGGGCCTTGTCTCGAGGTCGTGGCCATCGTATCCTATACAACTTATTTCCCAAAGTAATAATAATAGCATGGGGCCTTGATTCATACACATCATGTCACTTCCACAAGTATGGTTGACCTAATAATACATCACAAAATTCAACGGGAGCAATGTCACACAATATTTCATCCATGAAGGGCTTGATATTGTATGGAAGGCGACACTGCTAGCTCACACAAAGATCTCGTCCTTGGTGAAGCCACTAGATGTTGTTTGGTTGTGGATGTGTTGTGGTCAGTAAGCCCAGCCACTTCACGACCTCTGCCGAAATGAGGTTCTTTTGGCTCCCACTATCGAAAATGAAATGTAGCGAGGATCCCTTTACCCACATCTGGGAGAGGAAGAGATGCTCCTCCTCCTCTAGATCTTCAGGTTCCTCCTTCTGGATCTTCGTGGTCGAAACAATGGCATTAGGATCTACATCGATAATCTACTTCCCTTTGTCATTCCCCTTTCCAGGTTCTGACTCAGAGTCAAAACATGCATCTAATTCTAAAACCTTTAGCTCAGCCACTAGTGACTGCTTGGCCCAACACTCACTTGTGTTGTGAGCGGAGCTCTTATGGAACTCACACCATTTTCTTGTGTCCTTTTTCAGCTTTGTGGCACCGTTCTTCACTTGCAGCTTTGGCAGGTTGTATTGGGCCACCTTGCCTTGGCTTTGTCCTTTGTTCTGTGGTTTTAGGGCACCTTTCCCTTGCTTCATATTTGTAGATCCGAAGTCTCGCTTCTTCTGTTTAAACTTTTTCTCGACCTTGACGGCATATCGGTATGTCGTGCTGAGCGAGGAGATCTTCAGGAATTCTAATTCTTCCTGGATGTACTTGTGCAGGAAGCCGTGGTATTTGAGTATCAAATGCTACTTTGAATCCTTGATACCTAATTTTGTGTGAAGGGTATGGAAAATATTGGTAAACTTCGGCACATCTTGGCCCCTTCCCTGCCGCAGTGTGGTCCACTTTATGTATTGATCCTCATAGCTTCCGATAGGGTAGTATTGCTCCTTGATGGAATCCAGGAATAAATTCCAGGTGGGTGCAGCTAAAAATAGTGAGCCGGTACTTTCATCCTTCTTCTCATAGTAGCTTTCCCACCAATCCTTGACATGAGGGGCTGCTTCAGAAGAGAAAAAATAATATTTTCCCCACTGGAAAAATCATGAACAGAAAAATAACCCTCTAGCAGATTTAACCATTTATCAATGGCATTTGCGTCTATCTGATCCTCGAATATGGGAATTTCAAAATTAACTTGTACCTTAAACAGTGTGGCGTTTCCAGAGTAGCTGTGGGAAGCTAATGCGTCGCCCCTAGGTAGCCGCTGAAGGATTTGGGCAAATTTGTCCATCATTGTGTTCCTTTGTCACTCGAGGGCTTCTTCGAGCAAGATTTTGATAGGATCTCCTACTCCCTCATCTTTCTTTTCATTTGCCATTGGAGGCCTTCAGGTTTTTCGAGGCTAGTCTTGCAAAGGTTCGACCAGTTCAAGCCCTAACTTCTTATATCCCGACCAAGTTGGGGACGTGCAAAGAAAAACAGAGAAAAAGTAGACCGCTCTGATACCACTGATCTGGATTTAAACAGGAACGCAAAAAATTATAGAGATAACCATACACATAAAGATGTAGCGGAAATAATACTTCATTTCATTAATGTAAAATACTGAGATATGCTTACAAACAGAAAAAATGGAAATAAACAGCTAGGGCGATGGTAGCGTAACTATGAGAAGAGATGTGGTGGCTACATGCCTCTGAACTGTGTTATAATGAGGCTCGAAGGCCTATTTATTGTTGAGAAACAATGGAAAACCTTAAACATCCAAAAACCTAACCGTAGAAGATGAAACGCCAAACTGTGGGCCCCGTTTGGGTAAATTGGTACATCAACTTCCCGTGGTCGTAACTTTGGCATACGATCTTTGTTTGACACATACAATATCTCATTAGAAATATCTATCCGAGAACTACAACTTTGGGAAGAGAAACATCGGTCCATGGACCCATGTTGATCCCAGTTTTCACGAAAAATGTAGTTTACGGCCTCAAAAGGGCTCCGGAAGTTTAGGACCCGAAAAACTGCTAAAAATAGTAAAATGTGCTACAATTAAGGAAACTGAAAAGCTGAAAGAAACAATGGTGGGGGTCCAAGTGGACTTGGCAGTGGCCACCAATATCCACCTGGATCACCCAAGCAAACCCAGCATAAATTAAATCCATAAGAAACAGGGGTAGGAGCTACAAGCACTCAGGACATTGAGATCATTCTTGTTATTCCTAATTTATAAATTGTCTTAAGGATTGAGGAAATACCTCCGTTAGATGTATTTCACAGTCTTACCCACAAGGCTGTAGTCAAAAGACAAAGGAAGAAAAGAAAACTAGATGCCATGGATGTTACAACTTCGAAAAATGAACCAATGGATATTGTATGGAAGGAATCACCTATCGACCCATATGAGAATCTCACAAAACTGTCATAGTTCGTAGGAGAATATGCCGCAGCAACCATTGACAAGGCGATAAAGGTCCGAATGCTACTGAAGGAAAAGGAACATAAAATCCTGCTACTAGAACAACAATTAGCCCAAGAAAAATCTAATCTACAAGCAGAATTACAAGTAGCCCATCTCCAATGAAAATTCAAACAGATGAGGGTACAACACCAAGCTAGCTTAGCATAAAAGGATTCGCAAATACAAGCCATTATAGATAGATTTAAAGATAATTCGCAAATTGATGTATTCATCAAAGAAGCAGTCAACCTCAATTCCCTACTAATGTAGCAAAAGGAACTATTATGCCAGAAAATATCGCAAATAAATCCTTATTGTGAGACCAGTGATAAATTAACAAATCAAATTATTGATATGAGATTTAAGTATGATGAAATCCACAAAAGGGTTTCTGAATTTATCACCTGGAAAGAATCAAAGGATGGAAGAAAGGTTGACCTACCAAATCTAGAAGAGCCCACAAGAATATTTTGTTTATGGATCGAGATTCTCGGTTGAAACAGATGGAAATGGAAACGCAAATAGTAGTGGGAGAAGAAAACAGTATAATAGAAACCATAAATGAAATTCATGGTTCCAACCTTTTCAAGGAGTGTGTACCATGGTTTCTTCCAAATGTCAAACAACTATAACATCAGTGGATGACTCTGAGGTTTTCAATAACCTCTACACAAAAGATGGTGCCAGCACTGACAGATGCCATATTTTCTTGGCAGTTAAAATCTACAATCAACTAGTCACCTCAGCTTAAGCCAATGATTGATATTTGCAACCTTAGAGATCAAGTTCAAAGGAGATAGTCATTAATTTATTTTAGTTTTAGTTTTATTTTTGCATATTCTGAGGAAGGTTGTTTGAAACCTCCTCATATATTTTTTCAATAATCTATTTTGAGGCATATATTTTAGTATTTAAACCCCTCTCATGCATTTAGAGAGGGGTCTAGAAATTTTATCAAAAACACTTTTTAAGACATTACACTTCTATACTTTTGAGAAGGTTTTGATTAAATGAATGGAATTGGATCTATCTTTCCTTAATATCTAGCATGCTCTACTAAAATGAACTTTTGTACTCTTAGAACGTGTTGGATTGAATGAAATTGGGTCAATATTTTTTTTGTCGGCTAAAGGAGGACCTTTGTTTTTCTATTCATCCATGTTGAAATAAGTACAAATGTTTCGTGGCCTCAACCCGCCTAGAAGGGAAACTGGGTCTGTTGACCACCTTAAGTCTTTATATGCCAACCAATAACAAAAAAGACAAAGTTTGCAAATCCATGCCAAATACACTTCACTGCCAAAATTACTAATCTGATTTCCTATCGACGTGATCAACTTAAAGAATAACAAAAAGGATAGCTTTTTCTCAGAGAGTTAACACAGAAAACCATTGACTTAGTCTAGTAAGATTAATCTACCATGATTTCAGGCTGAGTATCTTCTTCCCAGGGCACTGTAGCTATCTTCTTCAGCTGTTGTTGTATTTCTTCCATCTTACTGTCCTGCATGAGCAAAGTAATTGGGAGGTTTTTCATCTCTCTCCTTAGAATTGGTATGCCCTGAGCCATCTCTGCCATTTCCACTGCAACCTACTCCATAACCTTCGCCAGTAACCACTTCACTATCCAATATACATGTAAGGCCTTCTTGTATAAAGACAGGCATCCCCTTGTATTGCCCGGGTCCGGGATCAACTTGCCCCAATCCTCCATCTCCGGTTTTGAATCATCTTGCATTGCATTATTTTCCAATTCCTGGATGATCCTGCGGATTTCTGCATTGGTTCCTTCATTGTAGGCCTTCTCTGCCTTCTACACCATATGCTTCATTGTTTTTCGACCCCGTCTTTGATGAACTGGCGAAGGCACTTTGGATTCTTGTCTGAAATTGGGTCAATATTACTGAAGCACATGAGCAGGACTTATCATATATGGTACTTTTATCGTATGATCATGTTTTATTTATGTATCAAGCAAATTTCTTCTTTCAATTTTTTTATGTATGAAAGTCAGAATTATAGTTTAACATCATTGCACTTCTGTATGTTGTTAGCTCTAATTTCGTTTTGAATACATGAACAATTTTTATATGTGATATATTTTTCTCAATCGTTTTTGTCTAACTATTTATCCAAAACGATTATTGTTAAACGATTTAATTTCTTTTTGCAGTTGAATGATCTTTATTACCAATTATTGTAAGACATCACTGTAGATCACATATCGTATTTCATTTTCGGGTATATTTATAGTTAGATAGTGTTAAGTTAAGATATATACATGTGTTTAGTAGTTAGATTAGATTACACTTAGCTTAATCATTTCCCATTACATCTTATATCATCCCACCAAAACTATCAAATCTCTCTGGGAAACTGGTCCCATTATCCCCAGTCAGAGCCACCATACCAAATGGAAAAGGAGTTGCTTTCAAGGTTCGGGCTGGGTGGTTTTCCTCCGTGTTGTCGCAACGATTTTGGAGACTTCAACATTTTGGCGCTAGAGGGATGGCTTGACTATGAATGGAAATTAAATCCAAATCAGAAAAGCCATTCTAAGAGTAAAATTCCCTCACCATCACCTCCAACTTCTCAGTCACATTCTAAATCTCCAAATCCTAGGCATGAAGTTGTGAAGGAATCTTTAGAATCCACTACTATTTTTCAAAAGAAATCAGATCCATCTTCTTCTACAAAAACCCCTGAAGTTCAATCTTTAATTCATAAATTGCAAGGAATTTACCTGTCTCAAGAAGAATCTGAATTATCCCAAGCTAGTGTTTCTTCTCAGTTTCCTTCCTCTCAAAGGTTAACTAGATCACAGAGTGAAAAATTTGGGATTCCCCCATTTGAATTTTCTCTACCTCACCCTCGAAGGAAAACTAATAAAACAACATCTGAAGCTCATAATGATATTCTCTCATCATCACATGAAACACCCTCATTCATTCCATCATCTTCATCACAGAATCAATCATCCACCTCACAACTCCAAATCGTGTTTTACACTAGTACTAGAGCACAATCCTCCTCTACCCAATCACCTTCAACTACTGGAACATCTTCCTCTACACAGATACCCACAATGGCTCAAATACCATGGAAAAATCCAGGAGTTGTTCAAATGGAAAGACCATTACATCCATTGTCTACGCATCCAAAAAAATGGTTACCAAAATTCAACCTTGATGATGATCTACTTGTTGAAGAACACATAAACAACTTCATGTTGTCCATAAATCTGAATGAAGTAGTAGAAGAAGATGCATTTGTGAGATTATTCCCCTATACCTTACAAGGATCAATAGGATCATGGTATTTTTCATTTCCATTCGTTTCCATTAATAGCTAGGATGCTTTTCAAGAGCAGTTCCTAACCAAGTTTGGAGATGATCGATCAATAACACCCCTTCTCAACGATCTCACCAATTTGAAAGTTGAACCTAGAAAACCAATTAAGGACTTCAATTCATGTTTTAATAAGTTATTGAATAAGATCCAAACGATATCCAAGCCTAGTGATGAAGTTCAGAATGAATGGTACATTTCTGCTCTTCCCTCAAACGCAGCTATTTTTGTCGATAGGGTTGCTAAACCTACTTTGGCAGAAAACATGAAAGAAGCCATAGTTGTAGAAAAACACATTTTATCTTTAGATAAGAAGAATGCATTAGGAGAAATAAAATCCAAGAAGGTTACTTTTAGGGATGAATCCAAGAAAAAAGAATCTAAATATGCTTTTGATCTTGAAGGTCTACAAAAGGTTCTTAAAACCACGTCCAATGAAATGGTCGACATCAAAAAATAGGTAGCCGAGACTTCTTCAAGGAAAGCTTACAGACCTTACAAAATAAATTCTTCCTCTGATCCTAAGCCTCCAAGTACAATATCAAATGTTGAATCGAATGTGGAGGAAGAGGAAATCTCAATAGCTGGAGAACAAACTGATGACGAAGAAGTAGTTGAATTACAAGAAATCTGGGATTTCATCCTTCCTAATGAAGAATCACAAGAAGCATTACCCGTTGCAACCAGGAGTAGGAGCATTGTTGATTTGCCACAAACAAGTCAAAAACAGAAATCATTAACTCCAACTCCCAAAGATAAAGCAATAGGTAACAAATCTTCTCCCAAACCCACTCAAACCACTCCTTCTCAATCAAATTCTTCACCTTTAGCCAAAACTCTTCTAGTCTCTGATGAAATGGAATACAACATCATTGAAGATATGAAAAAGCTAGGGCTAACATTACATTCCATGAGCTTAGCAAGTTAAAACATCAGCAAAATCTATTTCTCAAAGAACTAAAAGCAGTCCCCACTTCTCCTCTTCCCGTCATTGTAATTTCACAGGCTGCTCAAGAAATGGGAAGGCCTCCTTCTACCTTATCAGACAAAGTTAGTTCAAATGATATTTCTCTAATAGGTGGAAGATCCAAATCCCATACACCTCCATTTCTTTTGAATTTTTTTGTTTTCAAAAAAAATCTACAAAATTGTTTAGTTGATTCTGGAGCTTCATCCAACATTCTACCAAAAATAGTTTGTGCAAAATTGAATGTTGAGCCCCAAAAATATGTTGTTCACATTATGCAATTAGATCGATCTCAAGTCAAAGTTATAGGAGAACCCAATCAAGTCACTATTAGACTCTCATCAAACCCGAAATTATGTCAAGTAATTGACATTATTGTGGCTGATATCCCAGAATTCTATGGTTTAATCCTTAGTAGAGACTGGTTTGAAAAGCTTCATGGCTATTTCATAACTGACTAGTCCCATATGTGGCTTCCTTATAATTGTAAGCCGAATCAAATAAGGGTTCACCGTGAGAAACATAAAAGTTATATCGTTACAGAACTAGAGGGAGAAAATGAGCCCGTCACATACAACAACAATATCATTGGAAATTATTTAGTTAAATCATTTCTTGGTAACTTTAATGAAAATACTTCACCCTTTTGGAAAATTCCGTTATATCACAAGTTGAAAATTATTCTCAAACAGATGCTTCTAAATGTATAAGTTTTGTAGATAGACCTATAGTTGAGTCTTTATTTTGGAAATTATATTTTGATGGATCTAAATCTAACGATGGAGATGAAGCAAGTTACATATTAGATAGACCCAAAGGGGAAAAACTATGTTAGCATGCAGAATTAAATTCGAATGCACCAATAACACTGTCGAATATGAAGCATTAGTCCAAGGGCTGTATAAATCCATTGGCCTTGATATCAAATATCTTCCAGTGTTTGGAGATTCGGAAATTTTAATTAAATAGGTGAGGAATACTATACAATGTCTCTCTGTACATTTGAAACATTATCAATCACTAGTCTAGGACCTCACCTCCCATTTTACAACGTTTAACATTTCGTCGATTCCAAGACTTCAAAATGCAAGTGACGATCTTTTGGCTAACGTTGGATCCGATCTCATTCCACCAGGAGATTATAGCCATGATCGCTTTTCTATTGAATTTATTTTCAAGCCTTCTATTCCTGACAATATCACCAATTGGCGAGTCTTTAATAATGATCTAGATATCATAAATTTTCTAACTTCAGAAGGCTCTTAAGATGACCAGATAATAGATGAAGACTAGCATGAAAGTCAGCTTAAGCAAGAAATAACTACAAATTCCATACCTAAATATGAGGTTAAGCTAGAAGATCTATATGATCTTAAGGAAAGATTCATGAAACCTACTAACTCAAAACTTCAGAGTTCAACTTTGAGGTTTGAATTAGTTAATCTTTGAACTGACCTTAAACCTCAAAATATTAATCTAGGACTTGGTCTTACACCTGATGAAAGATTAGCCTTTATTCATTTGTTAAAGAAATACAAAAATGTTTTTGCTTGGAACTATGAAGATATTAAGATATATGATACTTCCATTATTCAACATACCATTCCCATGATATTTGATAAAAAAACATGCACAACAAAAGTTGAGAAAGACTCATTCGAATTTAGAAAGTTGGATAAAATCTTAATTGAATAAGCTTCTAAAAGCTAAAAAAAAAAAATCTATCAAACATTCAAGGAGGATTTCTAACCTTGTTCCAGTCCAGAAAAAGAATGGTGGTATTCGGATATGCATAGAATTTCACAATCTCAACAAAGTTTGTCAGAAGGACAACTTTCCATTACCTCCTATGGAACATATACTACAATTAGTTGCAGGGTCAAAACTGATGTCTTTTCTAGATGGATTTTCATGTTATAATCATATTCTTGTACATCTAGACGATCGACTAAAGACCACATTTCGAACCAAATGGGGAACATACACTTACCAAAAGATGCCATTTGAGTTAATCAATGTTGGTGCAACATTTCAAAGAGCCATGGACATAACCTTCAAAGGTTTGGTGAATAAATCAGTGGTAATTTATTTAGATGACATAACTGTGTATTCAAAAAAGCACAATAATCATTTAAAGGATTTGAAACAAATCCTTGAGCGTTGTCAAAGATATGGAATTTCTCTAAATCCTAAGAAATCTTTCTTTTCTTTCAGTGAATGAAAACTTCTTGGATTTATCGTATCTAAAGAAGGAATTTACATTGATCCTGATAGGATAAGAGAAATTTCCAAAATCTCTTTGCCTCATTATTAAAAATCCATGCAATCTTTCCTAGGTCAGATAAATTTTGTTAAGAGATTTTCCCTTAAATTTTCCCAAATTGTTTTACCTCTCCAATCTAAGATTAAGAAAAATTATGTTTTTAAAGGGGGACTACCGAGCATGAAGCTTTTAATCTGATTAAACAAGAAATCATAAATCTTCCCTCTTTAGAAAATCCTAATTTATCTAATCATTTCATTTTATATACATTTGCTTCTGAGACATCATATACAGCTATATTGACACAAGTCAATGACAAAAAAATCGAAGCACCAATTTATTTTTTCAGTTCCAACTTGTAGGGGCCTGAATTAAATTATTCAGATATTGAAAAACAATTTTTTTTTTTTCAAATCAATAACACATTTTAGACCCTTTCTTCTCAAAACTCACACTAAAGTAGTGGTTCCATTCACAGCAGTGAGAAATTTACTAATTCAAAAAGAAGTAGGTGAGAAAAGAACGAACTGGGTAACAACACTACAAGAATATGACATTGAAATTAGACCAGCTAAAATTTTTAAAGGTCAAGGTTTTTGTAGAATGTTAGCAGGGGCATCTAACTTACCAGCACTAAGGGATTTGGGTGATTATATACAAATATATGAGGTAATTCTCAACGATACTGAATCTAAATATGTCGATATCATCTTTTATTTAAAAAATGGATAAGCCCCTATGAAACTTAGTTACAAAATAAAAAGGGCTTTGAGGATAAAAGCTAATCAATATGAAATCATCATTGATGTGTTGTTTAGGAAGAATTATGATTCTATTTTACTTAAATGCCATGAAAAATCTGAGGCAGAAAAGGTTTTGTAGGAACTCCATGATGGACCAGCTGGTGGACATTTTGGAGGAGACACAACAACACATAAAATCCTGCATGTTGGCTATTATTGACCAACCTTATTCAAAGATGCACACGAATATGTCAGGAAATGTAAAACTTATCAAACAACTATTGAAAGACAGAGGAAACATGTATTACTATTGCAGCCCGTCAACATCGAACAACCATTTGAGCAATGGAGACTGAACATAATACGTGAGACTGTTCCTCACTCTTCAAAGCAGCATAGATATATCCTTACAACAACTAATTACTTCATGAACTGGGTGGAAGCAATTCCACTTAAGGTAGCCAATTTTGAAAACATCATTGAATTTATTGACCAATTTATTATTACCAGATTTGGCCTACCAATTACCCTCATTTTTGACAATGCATCTTATTTCACAGACAATGCTATGACAGAATTTGCTCTTAAAAGAGGTTTTAAACTTCAATATTCTGCTAACTATTATCCTCAAGGAAATGATTTGGCGGAATCTACAAACAAAAGTGTCATAAGAATCATCAAATGAATTGTTGATCAAAGTCAGAAAAACTAACATAAATCTTTAACATTTTCTCTATGGGTAGATTGAATAACACAGAAGGCCTCAATAGGCACCTCTCCTTTTAATTTGGTCCATGGCAAAGAGGTTGTCCTCCCTACAAATCTAGTTATTCTCTCTCTAGTCCTAGTTCAGTTTATTGAAGAATCTCCTTCCTCTTCTATGCAATTAAGGCAATCAAAAATCCTCACGCTCGAAGAATAAAGAGACAAAGCCAAAATCACACATGCACATCATCAACAGTTAGTCAAAGCTTCATTTGGTACAAATTTTGTAAGTCCTAAATCCTTTCAGCTCAGAGACCTTGTATTGAAGTGGGATAAAGAACACAAGGAAAAAGGTAAGCATACCAAATGCCAAAGAATGTGGCTTGGCCCATTTCATATTGCAGAACAAATCGGCCCATCAATCTTTTTATTGCAAGACTTATCAGGCAAGAGAGATTCTCTACCTGTTAATGGGAAGATTTTGAAGAAATATTTTTCATAGAAGATAACCTCTTCTATCACTTGAACACTATTGTCTTTACTTTTCCTAGGAAACTAAAAAAATAAATAGCATTTACTTTTGGCCTTTCAATAATAATCTCTTTTATATTTTGCCTTTTTTCTTGTATAAGTAGAGATTGTTAAGAAGATAATTTTTACATTTGAGACATAAGCTAATTTCTATTTTTCTGAAACTTGCTTGTTTTCCACCAAAATCATTTGTCCTTTGCAAAACCTCAACTTTATATATAAACCTTTGTTCTACCATCAATCATGAAAAGTGTCTTTAACAAAGAAAAGATTGTCTGCATAAAAGCATCTTTAACTCTATAATTGTCATCCAGAAACTCTTAAGGAGTCAATGATTCTCCCCATCTAGTAAACTTTTCTCTTTTTAGAGCGCAATTCTAAAATATACTTAAACTTAAAGGATAACAGGTCTCATCAAGAGCCGACTTACCATGTTCATAGGGAAATAATAAACTGACATTACCAATACTGCATATCAAAACAGGGTAATGGCTTGAGATTGTTTTAATCAAAAGACAAGGGGTCTCATCACGAGCCAACTTGTTCAGTTGAGTTACAATTAGTGAATGCCATTATCAATTTTGGCCACTAAACCAATAAAATGACCTTTAAGTAGAAAAATAAAATTTTTAAGAAAAATAAATTGTTTAGAAAAGAAAAGAAAAAGAAGTAAGTATATGAACCTGAATTTATCTCTAAAAATTTCACTCTTATATGGATGGGATATTGAATCATTGTTGGTTAAAAGGTAACCCTTCCAAGGCTATGGATGCCTGCTAGCAACAGATGCTCTACTTGTGACAAATGAGTACATCTAAAAGCTAATCTGCAAGAGTCCCCTAATTTATCTTTAAAACCAAGTAAAGACTGATGTAGACAAATGAATTTTCATTTTGAAAAGAATACCAAATGGATGATAATTACGTGGATTTTATGTTCTTATTCAGAGAAATGTACTTATCTTAGATTTCATGTATTTCCTATTTTTTGAACAATCTTTATTTTGGAAGTTTTAGAAATTGCAAAAAACTATCAGAGATAATTGGTTCTTCCAGCGAATCGCCAATTGTTGTGCTATTCAACAACCCCCACCCCATTTATTGATTTAATAGTTAATATTCTATTAAGAAATGGGGACCCTTTATAAAAAAACCCTCCAAGAAAAATTTAGCACTTAGGCGCTTTCTTTTAAATTTTTTAGAAATAAATCAAGATATCAAATGAAATCCCTTCAAGGCTAGTAATTCTCACATTTTTGCATATCGTTGGACCAACTGTGTTAAAGGTTAAATAACAAACAAGATCCACGAATTACGATGGAAGGGATCATCGTATATAACTTAGATATCATTAGAATTTTCATTCAAAGCTAAGACATAATGCATTTACTATAAAATGAAGTGCTTATCACAATTGCATATTGACTTTTACAAAAGACACAACTCACAAAACCATCATAATATGTGAATTGTGATATTGTGGTCAAGCAAGCCAATACCTATCGCATTGCGACACTTTACTCAAAAGCCAATCTTATAAACTGAAAAGGTTTGCAAAGTGCAATAGAACCTCATCTTGATATAAATGAATATTATAAACTATAAGTTAAGTCTAGCGCTTAGTAAAAAGGAACTTTATGAAGTAATTATTCATTTAGGAAAGATACGCTCTAAACAATGAAAAGTACGTCGCTCAAATCACATCGCGTTGAATTTTAAACAACTCTAGGAAAAAGCACAAACCAAAATGTGAGATTGTGATTTGCGATATGGTGATAATCTCATCGCAATTGCATAATCGGTGTTTTCACACTTAAAACTCGCCATCTTAAAGTTTTTCCTTTCCCATCTGCAATGCGGTAGTTTAAATGAGTAATAAAGGTAATGATAAAGTACCTTAGTGCGTATTTAATAAGTTTAATGGAATTTATGTTAAGAGTGGCTCGTCGTGATATGATATCTTTTCATCTGCGTTTTGAATACAACCTCCTTTCTTGTCACCTTTCAAGGTTAACTGTATCATTTAATTTTTGTTGTCATTCTCTCTTTGTGTATATCTGATAACTTCCATTTTCTCCATTTCAAGAAACCTCTGCAGAAAACATTGTTAGAAAGAATGGCGAATAAGGGAAAGGCATCTACATCTAAGAAATCAAACATGGTACCTCTTTTCTCCAATACAACATATAGCAAAGTCGGGGGAACCATGACATGGGAGGCCATGTATGACTTGTTAAAAGAAGAATAGCCCAGGCCATTAGTAACAAAGGCCATGACTGATGCTCAAGAGTCATCTGATTCCTCTTATTTTGAAACAGCATGTTCATTCTTACACTGAATAGCTGCGAGACCGAAGATAATGCCATACACAGTATGGTGAAATGGGTAATTGATGAAGTAGACATCTCAGACAAAACCTTTAGGAATAAAACGTAATATGTCATGGGGTCTCTCTCACCAAAAAATCTATGCCTAATGTACCAACTACCAGAGCCTCAAAATATCTACAACAAAGAATTCCTTGAGTAGCTCACCAAGGAGAACGAGGACCCGTTGGACATTACGAAGACCTAGAGATCAAGTGAAGGCAAGCTCAAATGGGATAAAACTGGTATGTACTTAATGGCATCTATTCCCCCCCCCCCCATAGTTTTACAGCAACAATGATGTGTAGGCTATTTGGTAGACGATAGCACCATGTTTTCCATGGAATGGCTCCCGCTAATAAATGCAGCAGTAAATGCAACAATTATGAACTGGGGTCAAATTTTATTCGAAAATTTGGTAAAGTCCATTATGGAATATAGAAGGAAAAGAAGTGTTTCATTAAGGATTTGCCCCCCTTTATTCATGAATTAATTGTTATGGATGCAATTTGTTTTAGTTCCCAGTTTCCGAATATGGGATGGAAGTGGATCGTATAGAACTTGCTTCCCATCCATATATACCATAAAATTTTGTGGGAATCTCAATTCCACCCCCATTTTTATAAAATTTGTCAAGGTGCTATGCTACCTATTCATAAAGAAATTTTTGATAGAACAACCCCATTAGTCAGATGGTTTGGGGAAGAGACATTCACCTACATTAGATTTTTTGGGAGCATTTCTTCACCGCATGTCCTCCCATATTATGTCCCCGACAAACTAATGGCCAGAGAAATAGTGTACTAGACAGCGGGGGAGGGCGAACTGACCAGAGAATTGGAAGAGAAGAAAAAATCCATTTGGCCTACCTTCCCATTACAATGTGGTGCTTTTGCACTACACGATTATGGACATGCAGTAAAATAAGCAGAGATTATTACATCTTTGAAATTACCTACAGTTCCAAGAAGGCAATATGACCCAAATCATGATGCCAAGGAATTTACTACCATGACAAAAGTTAAATAGTTCACCCATGAAGAAGACTCCTTTGATGACCTCTTCCTACAAGAATAAACATTTTCAAAAGTTCTACATACGGCATCAATGCTATTGACCCCAGAAGATATTAATGCTTGCCATGTGTACTAAAAAAAAAAAAAAAAAAAAAAAAAAAAAAAAGATGTTCCATTGGACCTAGTGCATATGGAACCAATAAATGAGCCAACTCCTCCATTGGACCTAGTGCATATGGAACCAATAAATGAGCCAACTCCCAGTGTAAGCTTGGAGGGAAGCTCCAAAGAAAATTCTGAAGAATAAACCCAAGAGAGGTCGACTCATGAGTCAGAGCACTCATAATGGGGGAGGAAACACAAATAAAGAGTATGAAAAAGACACAGCTGGAAGTATAGAGGAGACAGCTAAGCAAGCCCTGGCAAAGAAATAGGCAGAGGTTGCTTTTACTTCAACTTAGTCAGGGAAATATCCAATCATTAATCTGGAACAAGAATGGGAGCAGTTCAATAAAAAGCTCCACACTGACACAAATCTTGAGCAAACATTTGAAATGCAAACTCCCAAGAAAACCCAGCATAAAGTAAATCCAGAAGATATAGGGGAAGAAGCTACAGACACTCAGGACATTGAGATTATTCCTACTATTTCTACTTCATAAATTGTCTTGAGAATTGAGCAAATACCTCTGTTAGATGTATTTTACAGTCCTACCCACAACACTGTAGTCAAAAGACAAAGGAAAAAAAGAAATCTAGATGCCATTGCTATTATGACTTCAGAAAATTAAACAATGGATATTGTATGGAAAGAATCGCCTATCGAACCATCTGAGAATCTCACAAATATGTCGCAGTTCAGAGGAGCATATTCCATAGAAACCATCGACAAGGCGAGAAAGGTTTGAATGTTGTTGAAGGAAAATGAATAGAAAACTATGTTGCTAGAACAACAATTAGCCCAACGAAAATCTAATCAGCAAGAAAAATTACAAGTAGCCCATCTCCAAAGAGAATTCGAATAGATGAGGGAAGAACACCAAGCCAACTTAGCAGAAAAGGATTCGCAAATACAAGCCATGATAGAAAGATTTAAAGATAATCCACAAATTGACGTATTCATCAAAGAATAGTCAACCTCAATTCCCTACTAATGCAGTAAAAGGAAGTATTCTCCCATAAAATCTTGCAAATAAATCCTTATTGCGAGACTAGTGATAAATTAACAAATCAATTTATTGATATGAGATTTGGGTATGATGAAATCTACAAAAGGGTTTTTGAATTTATCACCTGGAAAGAATCAAACGATGGATGAAAGGTTGACCTACCAAAGTTGGAAGAGTCCACTAAGATATTTTGTTTATGGATTGGGATTCTCGGTTGAAACATGCATAAATGGCAATGACACTAGGAGCGGGAGCAACAAACAGTATAATAGAAACCATAAATGAAAATCTTCATGGTGCCAACCTTGTCAAGGAGTGTGTACCATGGTTTCTTCCAAATGTCAAATAACTAGAACAATAGTGGAAATAGGCAATGTAAGAAAAAGAAGAGGCAATCAAACAGTTAAACAGGCTGAATTGGGAGACATACTAGCAGTTTCTAGTGAAACCACACAGCCAGTGGATGGCTCTGAGGTGTTTAACAAACTCTACACAAAATATGGTGCCAGCACTGACAAATGCCATATTTGCTGGGAAGTTAAGATCTACAATCAGCCATTCGCCTCAGCTCAAGCCAATGATTGATATTTGTGACCTCAGAGATCAAGTTCAAAGGAGTTAGTCATTAATTTATTTAATTTTAGTTTATTTTTTCATATTCTGAGGAAGGTTGTTTGAAACCTCCTCATTATTATTGTAATAATCTATTTTTGAGGCATATATTTTAGTATTTAAACCTTTTTCATGCATTTAGAGAGGGGTCGAGAAATTTTATCAAAAAAAAAATTAAAGACATTACCCTTTGTACTTTTGAGAAGTTTTTTGTTCACACCTAATCATAGGGATTGGGTGAACAACTGTAATTAGTGTAAATAAATAATAGAGGAAATGGAGAGTCATCGGGAGATGAACTAAACAGTCACTCCCTCTTGTATATAATAATGAACAACCTGAATGAATAAATCAATCACATTTGAGGAGTTACCTCCTGATCTGACATGGTATCAGAGCCAACGCCATTTTTGGCTTCCCTCTCTAATTTGTAACTCCCATTCTGCTTAGTTTTCCTATGCATCTCTGTCATATCCCATGCAAAATTTCATGCATCATTGAATACATAGAGTTCAACTGTGCAACAAAGGGCCATCAAGCCACTTTTCTTGGCTGTCGAGTAACCTCATCGAGCACCCTGCGACTCTCCATCATTTTGTTGATTCTGGCACCCTCCACAACCATCAAGCCTACCATGTCCGTAGGCCTTCTAAACCTCGCAGCCCACTCAGATAACTGAGATATTTTCCACATATTTTTCTGTAAACTCCCTCAAATGTCTCCAACTTGTACTCTGTGTTATTTCACTCCTTAGGATCTGGATAGATCTTCATTATCTTGGAACCATCAACGCGATATCTAACTCGCTTCGCAACAATTTATGTGCAAAGCTTCGTGATTCTTAGCTTGATATGCCCACGCAACGAACTATCGAGCCACCTTTTTTTTCATGTAGCCCCTAGACGATTCATCCTGATACAATTTCGAAGATCCATGCGTGGGATCACAGTGGCTCTGTGTATGTCGGCATGTTTTCTAGCTTCATGGCAAATCACATCAGTTGCCAAGCATGTTATATATTCCATCATTGTATATATATATGGAACAATGTGGTATATGGTGGTCAACGACGTGGTATTAACGCTATCAACTTAATGGGCCAACGATAATGGAGTATGGTAAGAGCATTGTATAGTGGGGAGTCCGGTGTTGTATGGATAGTAATATATAAGCTTTGTTTTCATATATAATGTTGTCTCCCATTTTTTACCATATCAGAGTGCAATTTTTAAACACCAAAAGTGCATTTTTTATATATTGGCAGCAGGTAATTTTTTTTTTTTAAATGCATTCATTAATATCTATTGTGGGAGTGGTTCTCACCGGGAAGGAGAACTATCTAGAATGGTCATGGAAAATCAAACGCACTCTCATTTTTAATGAGTTGTGGAAAGGAGTGTGTGTTGGAAACAGAGACAAAGAGCTAGAACAACCTACCTCAGACAAGGAATTCACCATTTAGGAAAATAAGAACAACAAGGCCTATGCATTAATTGCAACATCAATAAATGAAGAGATGAGTCACCATATTTCACCATTTTCAAATGCTTTTGAAGCCTTACAAAAACTGAAGGAACTTTATGATTCACACTCTACACTTGAAGTTGTTCAACTCATGATTAAAATGTTCACGCTTGAATTACAAAATGATGATCCTCTTTCTCTTGCATCAGAAGTAAAATCTATTATGCATGATATCAAAGTCACTAATGTTGAACTAGATATTCCTTTGATAGCTTTTCTCAAGGCATTTTATCCCACTTACTCAAATTACCTTGAGTCATTGCAAGCCAATGGAAACCTCAAAGATATTACCTTAGACTCCCTTGTGAAAAAATTTGTTGAAAGAGAGAAAGATTTTGGGAAGAAGATAGCTCCTCAGTCTTTTGAAGAGGTTGTGTGCCTTGCACATAGAGAAAATAATCTTGCTCAATATTCTTCCAGAGGAATAGGCGGTCGAAGAGGAAGAGGAAGAAATTTCAGAGGCAGGGGGGTAGACACTTTCAAGGAGAAAAGTCATATTTGCACTGCATATGCTACAAAAGAGATGGATCACATGACGCATCCACATGCAAGTTGCCTTGGGACAGAATTGACCAGGAAAGAAACCAACCCAAAGGTAAAACTAGTGAAAAAAAGAAAGGTAAAGCACCTGAATCCGCTCACTATGTTGTGGCACACTGTAATATTGGAGTAAATGAAGACTTATTTAATGCTTCGCTTGCTTCTTGGAAAAATGATTGGTTGCTTTATTTATAAGAAACTTGCCACATGAGTTTTAGAAGAGATTTTTTTGAAGAATTTACTGACAATGTTGATGGAGCAGTATACTTTGCAGACAAATCAAAACTCAAGCCATTAGGGCTTGGCACAATCAGCCTTAAATTGCTTGGTCTTCCAGACTTTCTTTTGCATCATGTTCTATATCTCCCACAGCTAAGGAGAAACTTGTTGTCCTTGGTCCACATCCACCAGCAAGGACACTCCATTCATATGTTTGATGGAAAGCTTGAGGTGAGAAAAGCATCAGACCACTCAC
>APFE030150878.1:352683-370207 GCA_000404065.3 Pinus taeda | reverse complement strand
ATGCATATATGTTTTGGTAAAGTAAAATGTACATGTGTTTAGGCCTTTAGGAACCTAGATTTTGTAAATATGTTCATATTGTAGAATTCCATAATGTGAGTATGTTTCTTAGAAGTTCAAATTGCATTTTTTATTAAGGCTATTTCTTGCTAGTTATTCTCTTCTTGTAATCATTGTTTTTTTTTATAGTTGTCATATAATGTATTTGTTATAGCTTCCTAATAACTGGTATTGTATCACCATTTAACAAGTGGTAGCTATTTTACCTATTACTGTTGTTTTTATGAAGAAAATTATTTTAAATACACTTCTTTCCTTAAAGAAAAAAACTAATATTTTTATTTCAGGGGGCTAGTGTGTAACTGATTTGTAGGATTAGCCTAAAAAACCATGACATAAGGGCATCTAAATTGTTAAAATTATATGAAGAGCAAATCCAACCTATACTACAATGACCCTTAAAATAGACACGTTCTAAATATCTTCTCTCAATTACCATGGAGATTCAATCCTAAGTAACTTAAAACAAAAACCCTTTAAATCCAATCATACTAATAAAATTTTAGAAAAAAACTAATTTAATTATAGATATTAAAAGATACAAATTTAAAAAATTCAAGATAGCCTAAAAGTCTTTTTGATATGGGAAACTCATTTTATATAAAATATTATAAAATCTAAAATAAATTCAAATAACATAAATAATTTTTATATAGAAATCTCAAACTTATACCTCAATTGTATTCAAAATATTCCAAAAATTCTCACATGAAGTTAATTATAAAATTAAAAACCAATACATAGATACAAATATCCAATATTAACTATCTCCAAGCAAATTCTAAGATGCCCAGTCTACTTGTAAGTATTGATGTGTTATGCATCTTAAAGGATTAGCTATTACCAATTATAGTAATTGTATAATCCAAAACAACATATCTTTATAAAGTTGACATTGTTTAATCAAATACCAGAAAAAATAATTTTTCTATATTAGAGTTATATAAAGATATAGATTATGATTTAATGATCCAATACTCAATTAGTTTGATGGCTTATTAGTGAGTAATGCTAATAGATCATAGGATTATTAGTGAAAGATGTGTTATTGGTGTAAGAGATGAAGAACACATAAATTTAATATTGTTCTTAAAATTATTTCAAAAATATGGAAATGTTTAAAGGATGCAAAAGAAAAGGAAAAAAATTAGTCTTTCAAGGTTTTAAAAAGTTGAATAAGATGGAAAACCATTTTTAGCGAAGGATTGAAGAGATGGAAGAAGTTATAAATAAATAAAAAATGGGAAATGTGTGGTAGAAAAATATCTATATTAAAAGCTACCATTGTATATGGCTATTTCATAAGATCCCACAAACTATGTTTTGAAATATAACAATATGAATATTGTTCTCATCAAGGATGATTCATGATGTCATTCATCGAAAGAATTTCCTTACAAATTGTCATGTGATTGCAAGTGTAACTTGCAAAGTGGCTCAAAATGAAACCATAATCAAGACTAAAATGAAATGTAGCTCATAAATCAAGACTAAAATTCAATATACCTAAGTAATTAGTCCCTTACCCTCAACATCACCCAAAAGAATTTTAAGAGGTGATTATATTAAAAAATGCAAGGGACAACTTATATTAAAAAATGCAATTTTCTTTTGATGTATAATTTTCTCATGGTAAAATAACATTGTGGGTCTTCATAATTTCCAAATGGAATGTTAGTGGTTGGACTTGTACTATAGCCCCATGAAGCTTCCCCTTCAAGCCTAGTCAATGCTCAATGAACTCAACTAGTTCTTAGGAAAATCCCTTTTTTGGGCCTAAAATCAAAACTTTTTCAGTTTTTGTCGAGATTTTAGCTAGGTTTCTTAATTAGTATTTTAATTAACCCAAATAGATTTCTTAGTTAGTATTTTCATTTATCATGAGATTTTATAGTAGCTTTAGTTTTAAAATTTATCTATAAACACCTTAGTGTGAGAAGTTTTTTGTGTTTCCTTAGCTGTAAGGTCTTCAATAGGTATGCTGGTTGGAAGTGGAGGGCCCCCACACCTTAGCTTGTGCACTTAGTTTTATTTTCTTCGATAAGTGTATTTTTGGCATATATTTTCATGTTATTTTGATTCTAGTGTATTTTCCTTCATATTTACTTTCTCAAGTTATCTTGTATATACTCAAACTTCTATCTTGATATGCTCATAATTGTTCATAACTAATTTATAAAGCCTATTATCCATAAACTAAAACATCTTAGTTCATACTTTTGTAGATTAAATTACATTTTATTATATTATACAATGATTAGAAAAATAAGCCTACTAATGGATGATGTGGAAGAGTAAGAGCGACCACCGCAATATCTTTATTTTGGATGGTCATAGTGAGAATGCAAATGCTTTAGACTAGACTTTTTATATCATTGACTTGCCATTTTGATTTTCAAATCACTTGATTTCATTGTGATATTTCAAAATCAACGATACATGACAATGTAAAATATCAAGAGTAAACCATTAAAACCTTGGGACACCAAAAAGATTACAACATTTAAGACATTGATGCATACCTAGTAAATCAACAAATTTTGGATATACGAGAATTTCATTTTCCAAATAATGTAATTAGATTAAGTTTTGTTTCATGCTTTCTTTAAAATCTCATTTAGATCCTTAACCCCTTTATTTAAAAATTTCTAATAATATACCTATCTAATGTCCATGCTTACTATTATTAACCCTAGAAGACTAATTTCAATCAAACTACGCTTGCTTTCCTTTATTAACCATAGTTAACTCCCTAAAACCCATGCCAATTACACAAAATATTTTAAGGATACATGCTACTAGCCATGACTAGATTAAGCATGCATTAATCTCATATATTTGGGCCGCTCTCTTCAATGCATAACGAAGTGGTTTCAGTCTGAAGATGCCATTCAATTCCAAATATTTGTGCAGTAAAATTCTTGAAGGCTTTCCCTTAATATAGAGATCTGCCCATTTTTAATCATCACATCCTCGTCCAGTTTTTCTATTATCTTTTGGGATGCTTCTACCTCTGCATTCAATCTCATCATATCATAATCAAGTTGCTCTCGTTCTTCCCGTATCATATCCTTGTCCTTTGAAACCTTGCCCAGGTCCTCTTTTAGGACTTTTATTTGTTTTAAACATCTCTGCAAGTCACCTTCTAAACCACTTACTATTTCATTCTTTTTTCCAAGCTGAGATTCCAAATCTGCCACCTTGTGGTTTGCAGTGCCAAGCAGATGTTGCATCTTTTTTATTTCAGCCTTGGAAAGCTCTCGATTCTTCAGAAGCATTGCAACATCTTCTTGTAGCTGCTCCACTTCAAGAACTCTTGAACAAAGTTTTTCTCTCACAAGTCTGGTAATCAAAGTTTGGGCTTTAAGCTCATCTTGCAGTTCACTCAACTCCCAATATTGGTCCTCCAACTGCCCAGCTGAATCTTTCCTCCAATTCGCTTTTTGTCCTTGGGCTTCATTGCAAGCATATAGGGTGATTTCTTTCAAAATACCCTTTACCATATTGACACTGTCCTTGAAAAGATAAGCTTTTTTTTCCAACATCTGCACATCCATTTCATGTTCATTAACCACTATAGCATTAGTTTTATTTTGTCCATTGACCAGTCCAGCATTACTTTTGTATTTCAAGGTTTCGAGTAGCTTAGAACAGAGCAGCCTATTTTCATCAAACAGTAACAATGACCGAGTCTGCATCTCATCAAGCCAAGGACATAGCTCTTGGACTAACTTCATTAAACCATGCAAGCCATTGCCGATACTATTCTCTCTTCTGCCTCTGAGTCTAGACCCTTGAAGGCCATCAGTATTCTTCTCCTTTCTTAAACGTTCATGATAACTTTGAGAGCTCTTACAGTCGGCTAGTTTATCCTTGCAGAGAGAATACTGATCTGCACTGCCACTCACCCGGATCAGTTTTTCTTGTTGAAGCTCGGCTGCCATGTGTTTATTAATATCGCCCTTTAGCCCAGAATTCCATAATGGTCTGTTTATAGCCCTTTCATGATCTTTCAACAACCATTGAAGCCTTGAATATGATTTCTTTAAACCATAGCTTTCCCTTTCTTCTTCATAACATCTTTTGGTTGACTGTAGAGTATCATTTGCTTTTTCGGTTCCTATTTCTGATTCTTTCAAAGCTTGTCTTAGTTGTGCAATTTCATTGACAGAGTCCTTTAATTTTATGTTGAGCCTATCCCTGTAATGCTCAGACTCTGTCAGCTGATTTTTTAAATTGGCTTCCTTGTTTTTCATATCTAAAACTTCTCTTTGCAAAGCAACATTCTGCACTTCAAGATCACTGATTCTGTCCCTCAATCGCCTTTCACCGAACTTGATCTTCTCTTGCTTATTTGCACACTCACTTGACCTCCTATTCAACTCTTTCTGTAAACTTGACTGCAATTCATCCTTCTCTTTTTGAATCACCATAAAAGCTTGATTGGCAACATATTTTTCAGTCATTCGATTTCTGATTTCACAGGATAAATCAAGAGCTAAATTCCGCTTCTCCTCCAGCAACGTCTTCACCTTTTGCTGCAGTGTCTCTACAGCAACAATCATAGATTCTGCCCTATTACGACCCATTTCTCCCTTTCGACCACCTGCACCATCATTTGATGCTTTTGTTAATTCCATCTCCTCCGACAACAGCGACTGAGCTAGTTCCTCTGCTGCTCTTGCTTTGTTTTCCAACTCTTCTCCATCAATAAATGTATATGGAGCAACATTTTCATATAAGGCTTCAACCCACATGGTTTTAAGTTTTTGTCTATCATCCTCTTCCTCTGTATTTTGCCTCAAATTCAATGACTCGGAAGATTCTGTTTCTGTTTCTGTTTCTTCTTCTTCACTGGTCCAGCAATGGTGTTTCACAAGCGATGCTGCTGATGATGGAATAAGTTGTTCAAACACAATCTTTTTATCTTCAACAAGATCGCCATCTCTGCTAATATCTGTAACAAAAGAAAAATGATCCTCTCCATCGCTGGGCAAAGGAGTAACTCTTCCTCTTAATGGCGAACAGCTTCCGCTAGCACTATCCGACATATTTCCTTCACTAGTTGGATTTGGTACTGTGAAGCTCGGTTTACTTGAACAAGATCGCTTCGGTTTCCATCCAAAAATCCTCAACATTTTGCACTATTTTTCAACAACTCGCTTCAACGACAAGTTGCTGAAGTTGTTAAAAAATCCGCTTCTTTGACGAAATAATTGCTGAAATCGTTGTTGAAATAAATGACAGCTATTTCCCCAGTTCAACCTCCACTTTAGAATTATTTTCTCGTGAGTCGTGACCATAGCGATAGCTATTTATTTGAATTAATATAATTACAAGTTGTATAAATACCCACAGACGACATTCAAAAGTGTATGCATTTTAAAGAGTGGTCGGCTTGCTTAAACATATTTTTAAAGATCATTATTATCCGGTGTTTATAGCTTTTATTAAATTAATATTAGTTATGATTTTTGTTCTTGTTGGCTTGATTCTTGAAAATTTGACTTTTAAATTTCATTATTTATATAATAATATTTTATACGGGCTATAAATTTCATTATTTATATAATATTTTATACTTGATTTTTGTGATTCATATACCAAGTTTTTATGAGAGATCTATAAAAATTCCCAAGTAAGATTTTTTGGATGAGACTGGATATTATTATAATTGTGATTATAATAAAATAATAATTATAATTATTTTAATAGGGCGTGGTTTATATTGGAATTGGGTTTGGGGAATTTCAAATCTTTAAATTATGGATGGTGAAAATTTGATAATCGGAGAAGATTTTTTCTCTAATACATGTACATGATCGAATGGATGGAATGGAATGTTTGCCAAAAGTTTTTGGTTTCATAAGTTAATTCTTAAATTTAATTTATTAAATAATATTTTGTGAACCCTAGCTATGTGGTGTTGCAATAACTTGGTTATGAATAGTGTCTACACTAAACATTTTAGCTCCATAAAAATAATAAAAAATAATCAATTTTTTGCACAAACTCCTTCAATTAACATTCCTCTTGGCTACGCATTATGTTCCAATCCATTCATCTCTCCGTTCAGAGTGTCAATAAACACCAATCCCTACATGTTTTCAACCCTTACTTCCACCCAAGAAGTAAGGGATGAAAGCATGTGGGGATTCGAATACACACTTTCACCCTTACCCTTAATCCATCCATCAAGTGGTAGAAGTAAGGGGTAAAGTGTGTATTCAAAAATGTGCACTTGCAAACTTCAACCCTAACTTGGGTGGAAGTAATAGTTGAAAGAACCCCTTCAAAGCCCTCCCCACAACCCACAAAAAGAAACTTTCAACCCCACTCCTAAGTGGGGGTGAGGTGTGTGTTGCACATTTTCAAACCCCACCCTCACTCAATGCACACTTTCACCTATTGTCCCTAGCTAGAACACTTTCATGCCCCAACCCCATCCTCACAAGGTGGTGGTAGAGAATGAAAGTGTGTATATTTCCACCCTCATCCCCAGCCCCACTCAATGAACACTTCCACTCTCCACCCCCAACCCCACTAGAGGGAGAAAGGGGTGAAAGTGTGTATTAAGTACAGGGTGGAGGATGAAATTGCACATGATTTAACCATTCACCCCCACTCATTTAAAGTGTGTATTAAGTACAGGGTGGGGGATGAAATTGTGCATGCTTTAACCATTCACCCCCTCTCATTGGACACTTTAAATGGATGTGGACATTGAAAGTATGCACACTTTCACCCCCAAGCTAAGCTCAATGCACACTTTCAACTCCCATCCTCGTGTAAGTTTTAGAGAGAGAGAGAGCTTGTCTATAGACATAAGGAAAAACAACATTTCAAACCCATATTTATGGTCTAAGAACATCATCATAATAATAATAAAAACAATATTTTAGGCTTGTTATTGCGCAAATTGTCTAGGCACCACGACAACCCTCAAAGTAAAGATGCAACAACAAGGCCCTAAATATGTTTCTAACATAATGGTCAAGGCACAAGATTATAGACAATCATGCATACCCTAAAAAAACAATCATTGCCCTACAAATATAATGTTGTGACACCAATATATGATGTTGTGCACTGAAGGTAGGCCTCCATATCTTAACTATGGTGGGGATGAAAAGTGGGGCCTTAGGCCCGAAAGATAATTTTAGTGTGCATGGTTATACAAGAGTCTTAAACCACCATACATACCTATATAAGGAATCTTCAGCCTAAGAACATAATATGGGCATCATTTTGAGGTTAATATTCCAAGATCAACGTTAAGGCTAGAATTAAGAGTTATGGTTTGGGGCCAAAAATAAAGTGCATGTCCTTATACATTGCTTCTAAAGCCATGGGTTAATATATTATATATATATATAAATAGAGAAGAAGAGAGAGAGAGAGAGAGAGAGAGAGAGAGAGAGAGAGAGACTTGATTCTATGACCTCTAAATTAAATTATATATGAAAATCCTTACTTCTAAGGCCCATAAGTTTTACATATTACCCCCACAACATCACACAAGTCATATAGATGGAATGTTTTGGCCTACATGTTAGATATTCAAATTATTTCGAGAGTTTATGTACCAAAGATGGATATTGGGACCCTAGATAGATATAATTCGATGATGAAAATTGATAACAAAGTACTTGTATGACTTGCTGGCCATGCACATAGTCCCAAAACATATAATATGAACCCAATATATGGAATCTTTGACTTATAAGTGAAATATTGACATAATTTTGAAATATTGTGCAATAGGAATAGTAGAAATAGGCATATAATATGAACCCAATATATGGAATCTTTGACTTATAAGTAAAATATTAACATAATTTTGAAATATTGTGCAATAGGAATAGTAGAAATAGGCCTCGAGACCCTAGGCATGGTTTAGGTTTTGTAGGAACTCCATGATGGACCAGCTGGTGGACATTTTGGAGGAGACACAACAACACATAAAATCCTGCATGTTGGCTATTATTGACCACCTTATTCAAAGATGCACACGAATATGTAAGGAAATGTAAAATTTGTCAAATAACTATTGAAAGACAAAGGAAACCTGTATTACTATTGCAACTCATCAACATGGAACAATCATTTGAGCAATGGAGACTGAACATAATAGGTGAGACTGTTCCTCACTCTTCAAAGCAGCATAGCTATATCCTTACAACAACTAATTACTTCATGAAATGGGTGGAAGCAATTCCACTTAAGGTAGCCAATTCTGAAAACATCATTGAATTTATTGACCAATTTATTATTACCAGATTTGGCCTACCAATTGCCCTCATTTTTGACAATGCATCTTATTTCACAGACAATGCTATGACAGAATTTGCTCTTAAAAGAGGTTTTAAACTTCAATATTCTGCTAACTATTATCCTCATGGAGATGATTTGGCGGAATCTACAAACAAAAATGTCATAATAATCATCAAATGAATCGTTGATCAAAGTAAAAAAAACTAACATAAATCTTTAACATTTTCTCTATGGGTAGATCGAATGACACAGAAGGCCTCAATAGGCACTTCTCCTTTTAATTTGGTCCATGGGAAAGAGGTTGTCCTCGCTACAAATGTAGCTATTCTCTCTCTAGTCCTGGTTCAATTTATTGAAGAATCTCCTTCCTCTTCTATGCAATTAAGGCAATCGCAAATCCTCAAGCTCGAAGAAGAAAGAGACAAAGCCAAAATCACACATGCGCATCATCAACAGTTAGTCAAATCTTCATTTGGTACAAATTTTGTAAGTCCTAAATCCTTTCAGCTCGGAGTCCTTGTATTGAAGTGGGATAAAGAACACAAGGAAAAAGGTAAGCATACCAAATGCCAAAGAATGTGGCTTGGCCCATTTCATATTGCAGAACAAATCGGCCCATCAATCTTTTTATTGCAAGACTTATCAGGGAAGAGGGATTCTCTACCTGTTAATGGGAAGATTTTGAAGAAATATTTTTCATAGAAGATAACCTCTTCTATCCCTTGAACACTATTGTCTTTACTTTTCCTAGGAAACTAAAAAAATAAATAGCATTTACTTTTGGCCTTTCAATAATAATCTCTTTTATATTTTGACTTTTTTCTTGTATAAGTAGAGATTGTTAAGAAGATAATTTTTACATTTGAGACATAAGCTAATTTCTATTTTTCTGAAACCTGCTTGTTTTCCACCAAAATCATTTGTCCTTTTCAAAACCTCAACTTTATATATAAACCTTTGTTCTGCCATCAATCATGAAAAGTATCTTTAACAAAGAAAAGATTGTCTGCATTAAAGCATCTTTAACTCTATAATTGTCATCCAGAAACTCTTAAGGAGTCAATGATTCTCCCCATCTAGTAAACTTTTCTCTTTTTAGAGCGTAATTCTAAAATATACTTAAACTTAAAGGATAAGAGGTCTCATCAAGAGCCGAATTACCTTGTTCATAGGGAAATAATAAATTGACATTACCAATACTGCATATCAAAACAGGGTAATGGCTTGAGATTGTTTTAATCAAAAGACAAGGGGTTTCATCACAAGCCAACTTGTTCAGTTGAGTTGCAATTAGTGAATGCCATTATCAATTTTGGCCACTAAACCAATAAAATGACCTTTAAGTAGAAAAATGAAATTTTTAAGAAAAATAAATTGTTTAGAAAAGAAAAGAAAAAGAAGTAAGTATATGAACCTGAATTTATCTCTAAAAATTGCACTTTTATATGGATGGGATACTGAATCATTGTTGGTTAAAAGGTAACCCTGTCAAGGCTATGGACGCCTGCTAGCAACAGAGGCTCTACTTGTGACAAATGAGTACATCTAAAAGCTAATCCGCAAGAGTCCCTAATTTATCTTTAAAACCAAGTAAAGGCTGATGTAGACAAATGAATTTTCATTTTGAAAAGGATACCAAATGGATGATAATTAGGTGGATTTTATTTTCTTATTCAGAGAAATGTTACTTATCTTAGATTTCATGTATTTCCTATTTTTTGAACTATCTTTATTTTGGAAGTTTTAGAAATTGCAAAAAACTATCAGAGATAATTGGTTCTTCCAGCGAATCGCCAATTGTTGTGCTATTCAACAACCCCCACCCCATTTATTGATTTAATAGTTAATATTCTATTAAGAAATGGGGACCCTTTATAAAAAAATCCTCCAAGAAAAATTTAACACTTAGGAACTTTCTTTTAAATTTTTTAGAAATAAATCAAGATATCAAATGAAATCCCTTTAAGGCTAGCAACTCTCGCTTTTTCGCATATCGTTGGACCAACTATGTTAAAGGTTAAATAACAAACAAAATCCACTAATTACGATGGAAGGGATCATCGTATATAACTTAGATATCATTAGAATTTTCATTCAAAGCTAAGACGTAATGCATTTACTATAAAATGAAGTGCTTATCACAATCACATATTGACTTTTACAAAAGACACAACTCACAAAACCATCATAATATGTGAATTGTGATATTGTGGTAAAGCAAGCCAATACCTATCGCATTGCAACACTTTACTCAAAAGCCAATCTTATAAACTACAAAGGTTTGCAAAGTGCAATAGAACCCGATCTTGATATAAATGAATATTATAAACTATAAGTTAAGTCTGGCACTTAGTAAAAAGGCACGTTATGAAGTAATTATTCATTTAGGAAAGGTACACTCTAAACAATGAAAAGTACGTTGCTCAACTCACATCCCGTTGAATTTTAAACAACTCTAGAAAAAAGCACAAACCAAAATGTGAGATTGTGATTTGCGATATGGTGATAATCTCATCGCAATTGCATAATCGGCACTTTCACACTTAAAACTCGCCACCTTAAAGTTTTTCCTTTCCCATCTGCGATGCGGTAGTTTAAATGAGTAATCAAGGCAATGATAAAGGACCTTAGTGCATATTTAATAAGTTTAATGGAATTTATGTTAAGAGTGGCTCGACGTGATATGATATCTTTTCATCTGCGTTTTGAATACAAGCTCCTTTCTTGTCACCTTTCAAGGTTAACTGTATCATTTAATTTTTGTTCTCACTCTCTCTTTGTGTATATCTGATAACTTCCATTTGCTCCATTTCAAGAAACCTCTGCAGAAAACAGCGTTAGAAAGAATGGCGAATAAGGGAAAGGCATCTGCATCTAAGAAATCAAACATGGTACCACTTTTCTCCAATACAACATATAGCAGAGTCGGGGGAACCATGACATGGGAGGCCATGTATGACCTATTAAAAGAAGAATAGCCCAGGCCATTAGTAACAAAGGCCATGACTGATGCTCAAGAGTCATCTGATGCCTCTTATTTTGAAACAGCATGTTCATTCTTACACTGAATAGCTACAAGACCGATGATAATACCATACACAGTATGGTGAAATGGGTAATTGATGAAGTAGACATCTCAGACAGAACCTTTAGGAATAAAATGTAATATGTCATGGGGTCTCTCTCACCAAACAATCTATGCCTAATGTACCAACTACCAGAGCCTCAAAATATCTACAACAAAGAATTCCTTGAGTAGCTCACCAAGGAGAACGAGGACCCGTTGGACATTACGAAGACCTAGAGATCAAGTGAAGGCAAGCTCAAATGGGATAAAACTGGTATGTACTTAATGGCATCTATTCCCCCCCCCCCCATAGTTTTACAGCAACAATGATGTGTAGGCTATTTGGTAGACGATAGCACCATGTTTTCCATGGAATGGCTCCCGCTAATAAATGCAGCAGTAAATGCAACAATTATGAACTGGGGTCAAATTTTATTCGAAAATTTGGTAAAGTCCATTATGGAATATAGAAGGAAAAGAAGTGTTTCATTAAGGATTTGCCCCCCTTTATTCATGAATTAATTGTTATGGATGCAATTTGTTTTAGTTCCCAGTTTCCGAATATGGGATGGAAGTGGATCGTATAGAACTTGCTTCCCATCCATATATACCATAAAATTTTGTGGGAATCTCAATTCCACCCCCATTTTTATAAAATTTGTCAAGGTGCTATGCTACCTATTCATAAAGAAATTTTTGATAGAACAACCCCATTAGTCAGATGGTTTGGGGAAGAGACATTCACCTACATTAGATTTTTTGGGAGCATTTCTTCACCGCATGTCCTCCCATATTATGTCCCCGACAAACTAATGGCCAGAGAAATAGTGTACTAGACAGCGGGGGAGGGCGAACTGACCAGAGAATTGGAAGAGAAGAAAAAATCCATTTGGCCTACCTTCCCATTACAATGTGGTGCTTTTGCACTACACGATTATGGACATGCAGTAAAATAAGCAGAGATTATTACATCTTTGAAATTACCTACAGTTCCAAGAAGGCAATATGACCCAAATCATGATGCCAAGGAATTTACTACCATGACAAAAGTTAAATAGTTCACCCATGAAGAAGACTCCTTTGATGACCTCTTCCTACAAGAATAAACATTTTCAAAAGTTCTACATACGGCATCAATGCTATTGACCCCAGAAGATATTAATGCTTGCCATGTGTACTAAAAAAAAAAAAAAAAAAAAAAAAAAAAAGAAATAAAAAATAAAATTAAAAAAATAAAATAAAATAAAAAAAATAAAATTAAAAAAATAATAATAATAAATTAATAAATTAATTAAATTATTAAAGTTAAATTAAAATTTAAAAAGAATAAATAAAAATAAATAAATAAAAATAAATAAATAATAAATAATAAAAAATAAAAAATAAAAAATAAAATAAATAAAATAAAAATAAAATAAATAAAAAATAAATATAAATAAAAAATAAAAAATAAAAAATAAAAATAAAAATAAAAAATAAAAAATAAAAAAATAAAAAAATAAAAATAAAATAAAAAATTTAAAAATAAAATAAAAAAAATAAATAATTAAAATAAATAAATATTAAGATAAAATTTAAAAAAAAAAAAATAAAAAAAAATTAAAAAAATAAAAATAAAATAAATAGAATAAAAAAATAAAAATAAAATAAAATAATAAAAATAAAAATAAATCATAAATAAATAAATAAGAGAGATTATTAAAGGTCCCATTGAACCTACTGCATATTGAACCAATAAATGAGCCAACTCCCAGTGTAAGCCTGGAGGGAAGCTCCAAAGAAAATTCCGAAGAATAAACCCAAGAGAGGTCGACTCAAGAGTCAGAGCACTCATAATGGAAGTCTCAAAATGGGGGAGGAAACACAAATAAAGAGTCTGAAAAATACACAGCTGGAAGTATAGAGGAGACGGCTAAGCAGGCCCTGGCAAAGAAACAGGTAGAGGTTGCTTCTACTTCAACTTAGTTAGGTAAATCTCCAATCATTGATCTGGAACAAGAATGGGAGCAGTTCAATAAAAAGCTCCACACTAACACAAATCTTGAGCAAATATCTGAAATGAAAACTCCCAAAAACCCAACATAAAGTAAATCCAGAAGATAAAGGGGAAGAAGCTACAGACACTCAGGACATTGAGATCATTCCTACTATTCCTACTTCATAAATTGTCTTGAGAATTGAGGAAATACCTCTGTTAGATGTATTTTACAGTCCTACCCACAAGACTGTAGTCAAAGACAAAGGAAAAAAAGAAAAGTAGATGTCATCGCTGTTACGACTTCAGAAAATTAAACAATGGATATTGTATGGAAGGAATCGCCTATCGACCCATCTGAGAATCTCACAAATATGTCGCAGTTCACGGGAGCATATGCCATAGCAACCATCGACAAGGCGACAAAGGTTTGAATGCTGCTGAAGGAAAAGGAACAGAAACATATGTTGCTAGAAAAACAATTAGCCCAAAGAAAATCTAATCAGCAAGCAAAATTACAAGTAGCCCATCTCCAAAGAGAATTCGAATAGATGAGGGTACAACACCAAGCCAACTTAGCAAAAAAGGATTCGCAATTACAAGCCATGATAGACAGAATTAAAGATAATCCACAAATCGACGTATTCATCAAAGAAATAGTCAACCTCAATTCCCTACTAATGCAGCAAAAGCAAGTATTCTCCCATAAAATCTCGCAAATAAATCCTTATTACGAGACCAGTGATAAATTAACAAATCAAGTTATTGATATGAGATTTGAGTATGACGAATTCTACAAAATGGTTTTTGAATTTATCACCTGGAAAGAATCAAAGGATGGAAGAAAGGTTAACCTACCAAAGTTGGAAGAGTCCCACTATGATATTTTGTTTATGGATTGGGATTCTCGATTGAAACATGCATAAATGTGAACGACACTAGGAGTGGAAGCAGCAAACCGTATAATAGAAACCATAAATGAAAATCTTCATGGCGCCAACCTTGTCAAGGAGTGTGTACCATGGTTTCTTCCAAATTTCAAATAACTAGAACAATAGTGGAAATAGGCAGCGCAAGAAAAAGAAGAGGCAATCAAAAAGTTAAACAGGCTGAATTGGGAGACATATTAGCAGTTTCTAGTGAAACCACACAGCCAGTGGATGGCTCTGAGGTGTTTAACAAACTCTACACAAAATATGGTTCCAGCACTGACAGATGCCATATTTGCTGGGCATTTAAGATCTACAATCAGCCAGTCGCCTCAGCTCAAGCCAATGATTGATATTTGCGACCTCAGAGATCAAGTTCAAAGGAGTTAGTCATTAATTTATTTTAATTTTAGTTAATTTTTTCATATTCTGAGGAAGGTTGTTTGAAACCTCGTCAACTATTATAATAATCCATTTTTGAGGCATATATTTTAGTATTTAAACCTTTTTCATGCATTTAGAGAGGGGTCCAGAAATTTATCAAAAACAAAATTTAAAGACATTACCCTTTGTACTTTTGAGAAGTTTTTTGTTGACACCTAATCATAGGGATTGGGTGAACAGCTGTAATTAGTGTAAATAAATAATAGAGGAAATGGAGAGTCGTCAGGAGATGAACTGAACAATCACTCCCTCTTTAATATAATAATGAACAACCTAAATGAATAAATCAATCACAATTGAGGAGTTACCTCGTGGTTTGACATGGTATCAGAACCAACGCCATTTTTGGCTTCCCTCTCTAATTTGTAACTCCCATTCTGCTTAGTTTGCCTATGTTTTGTATCCTTTGCAAACTGACATCTCTGTCATATCCCCTGCGAAATTTCATGCATCATTGAATATACAGAGTTCAACTGTGCAACGAAGGGCCATCAAGCCACTTTTCCCGGCTGTCGAGTAACCTCATCGAGCACCCTGTGACTCTCCATTGTTTTGTTGATTCTGGCACCCTCCACAACCATCAAACCTACCATGTCCGTAGGCCTTCTAAACCCCACGGCCCACTCAGATAACTGACATATTTTCCACATAGTTTTCTGTAAACTCCCTCAAAGGTCTCTAACTTGTACTCTGCATTATTGCACTCCTTAGGATCAAGATAGATCTTCATTATCTTGGAACCATCAACGTGATATCTAACTCGCTTTGCAACAATTTCTTTGCAAAGCTTCTTGATTCTCAGCTTGATTTCCCCACGCAATGAACTATCGAACCACCCTTTTTTTTCATGCAACCCCTAAACGATTCAGCCTAATACAATTTCAAAGATCCCTACGTGGCATCACAGTGGCTCTGTGTATGTCTGCCTATTCTCTAGCTTCATGGCAAATCACATCTGTTTCCAAGCATGTTATATATTCCATCATTGTATATATATATGGAACAATGTGGTATATGGTGGTCAACGGCGTGGTATTAACGCTATCAACTTAATGGGCCAACGATAATGGAGTATGGTAAGAGCATTGTATAGTGGGGAGTCCGGTGTTGTATGGATAGTAATATATAAGCTTTGTTTTCATATATAATGTTGTCTCCCATTTTTTACTATATAAAAGTGCAATTTTTAAACACTACAAGTGCATTTTTTATATATTGGCAGCAAGTTAATTTTTTTTTTTTAAATGCATTCATTGATATCTATTTTGGAAGTGGTTCTCACCGGGAAGGAGAACTATATAGAATGGTCGAGGAAAATCGAACACACTCTCATTTTTAATGAGTTGTGGAAAGGAGTGTGTGTTGGAAACAGAGACAAAGAGCTAGAACAGCCTACCTCAGACAAGGAATTCACCATTTAGGAAAATAAGAACAACAAGGCTTATGCATTGATTGCAACATCAATAAATTAAGAGATGAGTCACCATATTTCACCATTTTCAAATGCTTTCGAAGCCTTAAAAAAATTGAAGGAACTCTATGATTCACACTTTGCACTTGAAGTTGTTCAACTCATGATTAAAATGTTCACCCTTGAATTACAAAATGATGATCCTCTTTCTCTTGCATCAGAAGTAAAATCTATTATGCATGATATCAAAGTCACTAATGTTGAACTAGATATTCCTTTGATAGCTTTTCTCAAGGCACTTTATCCCACTTACTCAAATTACCTTGAGTCATTGCAAGCCAATGGAAACCTCAAAGATATTACCTTTGACTCCCTTGTGAAAAAAATTGCTGAAAGAGAGAAATATTTTGGGAAGAAGATAGCTCCTCAGTCTTTTGAAGAGGTTGTGTGCCTTGCACATAGAGAAAAGAATCTTGCTCAATATTCTTCTAGAGGAATAGGCGGTCGAAGAGGAAGAGGAAGAAATTTCAGAGGCAGGGGGCAGACACTTTCAAGGAGAAAAGTCAGATTTGCACTACATATGCTACAAAAGAGATGGATCACATGATGCATCCACATGCAATTTGCCTTGGGACAGAGTTGACCAGGAAAGAAACCAACCCAAAGGTAAAACTAGTGACAAAAAGAAAGGTAAAGCACCTGAACCCGCTCACTATGTTGTGGCACACTATAATATTGGAGTAAATGAAGACTTATTTAATGCTTCGCTTGCTTCTTGGAAAAACGATTGGCTGCTTGATTCAGAAGCAACTTGCCACGTGAGTTTTAGAAGAGATTTTTTTGAATAATTTATTGACAATGTTGATGGAGCAGTATACTTTGCAGAAAAATCAAAACTCAAGCCATCAGGGCTTGGCACAATCAGGCTTAAATTGCTTGGTCTTCTAGACTTTCTTTTGCATCATGTTCTATATCTCCCACAGCGAAGGAGAAACTTGTTCTCCTTGGTCCACATCCGCCAGCAAAGACACTCCATTCATATGTTTGATGGCAAGCTTGAGGTGAGAAAAGTATCAGACCACTCACTTGTCATGCACAAAATTTCTCATACAATTCTCATTATGAAGAAGGCACATTTCCATCAAGTTTATTATGGCATGCTAGATTTGGACACTTGAACTATGACACCCTCCACTTGTTGAAGAAAAATGGAGTTACTGGTTTGCCTACAATTCCTAGGAAACTTAAGCAATGTGATGCTTGCATTCTAGGAAAGCATAGCAAACAGTCTTTTCAAATTTATGTGGTCCAATGTTGTTCCTTCTGCAAATGGAAATAAATATATGATGACATTTATTGATGAC
>APFE030150878.1:298719-340147 GCA_000404065.3 Pinus taeda | reverse complement strand
CACATATACTGCAGTATTGCATGCCTCTGCCCACAAGTGAAGGGGTAGGCCCTGATCATGCAACATCGCCTGTGCAGCACCCACGATCGTTTTGTTCTTCCGCTAAACAACCCCGTTCTACTGTGGGTTATGGGGAGCTATGAGCTCTCTTCGAATCCCTTCTGCGCTGCAGAAGTCCTTGAACTCGCTAGAGATGAATTCACCACCATTGTCACTCCTAAGAGCCTTCACCTTCTTCCCCGATTCCTTCTTGACCAGCGCTTTAACTCACAAAACTTTGAGTATGTCTCACTCTTCTTCTGCATGAAGAAGATCCAGCACTTCCGAGAGAAACCATCAACAAAGATCACATAGTACTTGTGCTTTGTTGTCGAAGCTACTGAGAAAGGTCCACACACGTCTGTGTGAATTCTCTCAAGGATCGTCATGGCGTGACTAACCTTCTTGTGAAAGGTGGCTTTCACAAATTTTCCCAAAGTACACCCATTGCACTGATCTGACTGCACAAGAGTGCCTTTAGGAAGCCTAGTAGAAATCTGCTGCAGTATCTTCAAGGCTCCATGGTGAAGGTGGCCTAATCTCCGGTGCCATAGCTCGCCATCATCCCGGCTCACCACTCCTTCTGCCTTGCATTCCATTGTTGCGCAGCCATCTACATGCAATTGATAAATTTTCTTGACTCGAACCCCTATCTTCTGGGTTTCTCTAGTTGTCTTATTGCGCAGGAAAGCCTTTCCCTCACTGAAGACATCATATCCCTTGTCTTCTAACATCGCCACAGAGATAAGATTCTTCTTCAATCCTGGAACATGGATCACTTCCTTCACTATGAAGGGTTTACCAGACTCCCTCTCAAAGGAAATGGTACTGATACTAGTCGCACTGTATCTACCATCATTTCCCATCTCGATGTGCACTCCAAGATCTTTCTCGTCCAGATAAGAAAACAAATCTCGATCACCTGTCATGTGAAAAGACCTACCACTGCCCAAGAACCATACTGATCCCATCAAAATTGATACCAAGCATGCGATCAGCAAAAATTCTAGCTCAAACTGCAAGGCTAAGGGCTCTCCCACGGGAGATCCAGCAGCTTGCTTATTTTTCTTCTTCTGCGGACAATTTTTTGCATAATGTTTGTGCTGGTGACAGTGAAAGCACTTCACCTTGGACATGTCCTGCTTCTTGGCTTTCGCACCGGAATGAGAAGCTTTCTTGTTCTTCCCCTTCTTTGCTTTAGCAGCCAAAGCACAATATTCTTCATCAGATGCCTTTGATGAAGATTCGTCCCTAGTATTTCGCCTGATCTCCTCTTGCACAAGATTCGACCAAAGTCTCTCCCATCCTGGCAATTTCTCTTGACCATTGACAGAGTTCTGATAGGAATGCCAACTCTTCGGAAGACCAAGGAGAGCCAAGCTAACGAATTCCTCATCATTGATAGTCAGCCCCACACTTCCCAACTGTTGGACACCTAATCCCAAATGGGTTAGTGTGGAAGCCGAACAGACTAAGTAGTCCAAGGGACCTTGGGATGTGAATCCCAACGGTCACCATATTGTACTATAAATGTACATCTATTGTTAATAAAAATGTAATGCAAGCTTTATCTTTCCTATTTGTTCTCGCTTTCCATGTCTGTTTAACATGGTATCAGAGCCATGATGTGTGGCCTGTTTTCCCTGAGCAGCTGGTATGAGTTGCCTTGAATAGTGCTGACTAGAGCTAGCCTAGTCTTCTGTAATGCTCCATATTCCATTACTTGCTCCATACAGTACGCTGCCTCTACCACACCTGTGCTGCACCTCATTATTAAACGCTGGTCTGTCACCTGTTCGATATTACTGAAACGCTGCCTGACATACCAAACGTCTAAAAGGAGAAACACTGCCTGACATACCAAACGTCTAAGAGGAGAAACGCTGCCTGACATACCAAACGTCTAAGAGGAGAATGCTCCCTGAAGCTGCACACCAAACATGTGAGAAAGAGAAGCGCGTGCCTGAAGGTAAGGTAACGCTGTTTTGATATATGACTATTGTATTAAAAAAAAACGTTGTTGCGGGTTTGATATCTATTGCGAATTACACTAGACTCCTAGTTTGAATATGCTGCCATACCACATTTTCTGTTCAAGAGCTCTGAAATTGCTGCAACGCAAATCCATGCTCACCAACACCCTCTCCATCGAATAAGATTTTCATTTCCTGGTTTCCTGGCCACTTCAAGGTTGTGGGCGACATCGAGTGAAATGAAGCAAAGCTTTTCCTTAACATCATCCATGATGTAAGTATCATCCATCATATTAATAGCCCGGTAGGAAACAAGCTCCTTGAAATAATTAGTGAGCCCCTTTCCTTCGAGATCAAGTCTTCTAACCCGATAATTAATAGTAAAGTTCTGCCGCTTGGGTGAAGGAGAAGCCTCAAACCACCATGAGGCTGCATTGTGTGTGGGCTAAAAGGCTGATAGGCGACTTGCTCGCCTCACATAAATGAACCAACGAGGGCGAATCTGCTACATACAGGGACTGGAACCCTAGATCTTCGAAGAAAATCTTGTCCGTCACTTTTTGAATGGAGGGCAGATTGAAGAGAGGCTCCACCAAGAGCAAACCTGAAGAGTCTGAGGGTCGAAATTTGAGAAGGATTTAGATATTCAATCCCAAATATCTTTTTGCAGGTCGGGGTTTATGAGGTAACCTCTATCGAATGGGTTTATGAGGTAACCTCTTGCTTCCTTTCCATAAAATCGTCTTATTTCAGGAATTTTCCAAAGAGGAATGCCCATAACAACTTGGGCTGCCGGTAAGTTTATTTCAGCTATCCACTCTGTAACAGGATGCTCAACCTGTAAACGAAGATTCAGTTCTAAAAATAAATAAATAATATTCACCAGAGTCCATGTTATAAAGATACTCAACAGTTGCAGCCTCAACATAGCTTACAGACTTTGCAAGTCTCCGTGCACCTCGCTCTAACTGCTTCACATTCTCTAGTGGAGCAACTGTAATTGGACCAGTGATAATGTCGTTACTCCTCCTTTGTGTGATAGATCTTGGATGCAAACATCAAAGGCTTTGAAAATCACTAGGTCGTAATTTCATTGGAGGATCTGCCACTTTAATAGATTTGAATTGCATTTCTGTAGAGGAATACGCTCCTAGCATCGGTTATCAATGTGGTCATTGACATTGACCCTGAATTTAGAGTGAATTGGATGGTGGGTGCTGCAGAGAATTAGGAGATTCAACCAGAGAATCCCAATTGGTTGATGTTGCAAACAAGGAGATAATTTTCGCAATAGCTTGATCTGCATGCACTTGCCTGTTATATTTATAATTTTATAGCAGCAGAAGGCAAACAGATAAACATATTAAAGCAGGGTATGTATGGGTGAGTTTTGAAGTCCTGGAAGCTAATCGTAATTCCAATTTTGACTACCCTTTGTGAATTTTGGGTGGTCACTGAGTTCAATTGTTGCCGTCTTCAATGGATTCAATTGTAGGTTTTAGTGAGACATGAGAATTGGGTTTTCTTGAAAAGTAATTCAAACAGTTTGTGCACGGAAAATTACAGTTTGTGTGTAAGTTTTATGATCGTTGAGCTTGAGTTTGTATAGAAAAACGGAAACAGTTCCCTGATTGAGAATTATTGTCTTTATATGACTCGTCCACACATGTGCCACAAGCAGAATCAAATATTCATATTTCTAGGGGTGTTTCTACTGTTCCGATTATGAGCAATTCTGATCATTTCCCCACTGTCAAGCAGATTCCGGCCATTTCAATAGTTCGAAGTAGAGCTACAGACTAGTGCATATGTTTGTTTTTAGGTAGAGAATCAAATTATTAGCATTGAATAGATTTGGTGTTGTCCATGGAACAATTTGAAACACCTCTGAGTGAAGTGATCCGTAGAAAAGTTTGGAATAGACTTTGGTGGATCCTTGATCAGCATTATGAAGTGAATTTGAAGCAATTTTGAAGACATTTTTGGAAGTCATTTTTGGAGCAGTTTCTTGTAGAGATTTTGCATGATTTCCATAGCAGCTAGATGCTCTGAAGTTTGAAGTTGAGGACAGCACTCATCTTCACATTTATATATTTTTTGCATTGGCATATCCTAGTTTAAGAGTGATGTTATGCTCCAGTTCATTCTTGAAACGAAATGTGGACTGTTGATTTACCATGTGCCCAATTGTACCAATGTTTATTATAGCTTGACGAGAAATGTTTATTGTAGTTTTCGCGACATTGTTGCCACTTGACAAGCGCTTACAAGATCTTGTAGGAAGAGTACAATATTATTTTTCTGTTGCTGTTGCCTCAGTTGTGATCAGTTTTTAAGTGACATTGAAGAAAAATGGCTACAATTACTGAAATATTAAAGTTCTTAAAAACTCTGATACATTCCTCTAATCATGATACATTAAAATTCAGCAAAGTTTCTCTCACAGACATTCAGGTCTGTCTACAAAATGCAAAGGAAAAGATTGATTTTTTGCAGCTTGAATCACAGCTACAACAAGAAGAGCTACATCAAAATAGACATCATTCTGAACCTGTTTTTGTTCAGAACATTGAGACAACCACCCATGAGCAACATGTTACAGTTCATTTAGATTTAGTACCAAACAAAGCAGCAAGGTTACATGCAGATGCAGAAGTTCAGTCTGCACTTCCCAAGCCCATCATCAGACCCTGGGAACAGCTTGTCCACAACAAGCACAAAACTGGTCTTGGATATGACAAGGACTTGTCCTTTCATATTCCAGACTACTCAAAGCCCATTCATTTTCAGAGTGCTTGATTCATCCATGATAGTTCACCTACTCCTCATGACAGTTCAGCTTCAGTTGTTCCAGACTCTGCTCCTCTTACACAGCAACAACAACAACAACAGATCGTGAAATTCCAACACTGTGATCGAGTTGGCCATCTGAAAGATCACTGTTTTGATCTTCATCCATGTAAGCACTGCCATAAAACCAGTCCTCTTTCAACAGTGCTTCAGAAACAAACGTCCTGCAAGAACAAAGATTCATCTAGGATGGATCGCTTCTTGGCAATGGGCATCAACAGCCCAGAAGATATTCCAAACACATGTCAGAACTTGTTCCAGAATATTGAACAGTCTTGCAGTTGAGTTTTATCCATCTTCTCACCTTGTATCTGATAGGGGGGGAAATGATGGTCATCTACACAGCTTCAAAGCCACATCAAGCGAGCCTGAGCCACAACCTACAACACGAGTTTCAGAGTTGTAGCTAGAGACATAGATGTCCGTGAACATGCCTTCAGTAGGCAATCTGGAACAATTCCTCTAGTAGAAGACTTCAGCTTCTTGCCAGTTTTGGAAAAGTTTTGGAGACAAAATTGAGAACACTTCCTCTAGCAGAAGACTCCAGCTTCTTGCCAGTTTTGGAAGAGTTCCAGGAATTGCATTAAGCATTCCAGAGTTGTTGGTCATCCTTAAACCATCACAGGTTGAGACTTCCATTTTCAGGTTGAAGTTTTACCTTTTATGCGGGGTGAGACCTCCCTTTTATGGTTGAAGGTTTCCCTCTTTAAAACAATAGGATCACTTCCTCTAGCAGAAGACTTCAGCTTCTTGCCAGTTTTGGAAGAGTTCCGGGAACTGCACTAAGCGTTCCAGTGTTGGTGGCCATCCTTAAACCACCGCCCTTTATACCAACATTTCAGAGAACACATTTAGCCTAGTGCTGCCATGCATTTTTGCACATTTTGTATTACATCTCTCTTCTTGGACTCATACATAACCCTTCGGATTAAGGGGGGGAATGTTGGACACCTAATCCTTAATGGGTTAGTGTGGAAGTCGAATGGAAAAAAGCAGTCCAAGAGACCATGGGATGTGAATCCCTATGGTCACATAATGTACTATAAATGTAAATCTCTTGTTAATAAAATTGCATTGCATGTTTTATTTTCCTATTTGTTCTCGCTTCCCATGTGTGTTTAACAATCTTGGTACCTTGGAAACCTTAATAAGAGTTCTACCACTTTTAAATAGTTGAGTGGAACTCTAAATGGGTAGTCCGTAACATTTAAAATTAAAAGGGAGTGTGTCAAGGTCAATTTGTCTTCTTGGACTAGTAGATAGAACACAATGCTTAGTCATTGCACGCAATGTATAAGATTTAGAAAAATATGTCTAGGGTAAAATGTAATGGTTTTGACCATAGAAAATGATATATTCTATGCAATGTCATGAAATCCTCCTCAACTACGATTATTACAGTAAAGACAACGATAGCTCGAATACTCATGTTCAAACCTTGGGAGGTATCTTGACCATAACTTGGGAAAGGCCCCTTAAAGATATATAGGTTATATGTGCGTGTATTGGAAGATTTGACACTTAGCCCTACTTGACAATATTAGTACAAAATAATGAATTGATATTCCCTTTTAATGGGGAGAATTGTCTTGTGGAAGTACTATTTCAATAAAGATATTGACATCTCAATTACTTGTGTTCAAAATTGGAGAACGTCAATTGACCAAACCAAGGTGGATCCATAGGTAATGTGTGTGTGTGTAAACTAGAAGATCTAACACCCAATCCTACTTTGGAGTAATAATAGAAAACCATGACTTGATGTCCCATTTTATGGGGGAGCATTGACTCAAATGCCATTATTATTCTAGTAAAGGCATTGGCATCTCAAATACTCATATTCTAGGAAAATAGTCCACTATGTGGGATAATATCAACTACATTGAGAGAGGATATATATATAATCTATATCAAAGAATATTATGTTGCATTGATTCTTTGTGATCCACCTTACTTATTTTCAAGTTGTATAATGGTATTGAATTAATAAAAAATAATCAAGGTTCTGGGGGTAAGTGCACTATTTTTAATCACTATTGTTTAGTAATCCAGGTCTTCGAAAAGTTTGGTTGGAGCATACAAGTTTATTAGTCAAATTTTTAATATATCACTATTGTATCCTAAAACCATTGTTAAAATCCTGAATATGCATTACTTGATTGATTATTTACTTTGGTGGTTTTATGTTCCAAAGGGTTGTTAACCCCCTGAATGAGCCAAATGAACTATTTTCTAACTACATGAAACCCCTTCTAAATTATCTTTATAAAATTTTCAAGTTTTTTCCAATCTACAATTCGTTTCTTGATTAAGCATGAACATGCTATATAATGGCTTCTTTGCAACAATTGGATGTTCCAAAAGTATTCGTTTACTTTGAAAAATCAACCCTAAAATATTCTATGAAAATAACTTCATTTTTTATTCGGTTTGGATCATTATATTTTTTCATCCATATTGATACTTTCAAAGTGGAAAAAGTGGAGGAATAAGCTCACATGACCATTGTTACTAGCAGGACCCAATTTGGCAATTTGGGGTCTGAAACCTTCTGAGAGTATTTTGAGGCATCAAATGACATTTTTTGGGGGGTAAAACTTTCTTTCTTTAGTGTTTCACCTTTTTTTAATATTCTACACATATATACCTTTCCAATGATACAAGAATCACATAAATCAAATTTTGTATGCAAAAGTTATGCCACTCAGAAGTTGACCTTCCTATTTTCACCACCATAATTTGATAGGATGCCACGTCGGCCCTCATTATTCATGGAAAATTGGATAGCCACGTGATTATGGTGAAGAGTACTCTAGAAGAGACCATATTGCAACTCTAGTTAAGGGTTGAGGTAGTCAAACCTAACCACTAGTAGGCTATCACGTTGTGTTATAATCGGGCCACTGGGAGGAAAAGGGGTTCCATTCTTTCAAATGCATTTATTCCATACATGATTAGAATAACCGAGAGGGATAGTAGATAGAGAAAACAAAGAGGATTTGTGTACTATAATAGCCCATAGACCACAAGCCATATTTATTTGTACTTGTAGCCATTTTCTATTCAGATAAAGAGAGTAGAATGACTTCACCTTCCAACTGACGATTCTCTCGAAAGGGTTTCCCAAGTCATATCTTGTGTCAAATCATGGTTTTTGAGTTTTTGTTTCATTTTTAACTATTTTTTGCATAATTTTGATTTACATGCATACACAATTAACAATAATCTACAGTCTCATAAATCTAAAGAGAAATAAAATCCTAATAGTGAATATTTTGGATTTGTAAATATAGTTTTACATATCTATTGTGACAAACAATCCAGTGGAGTATCCACACCAATATACAGATCATTTCTCATGATACATGACTTGGTGTAAGAAATACCCATCAACCTGTGGAATCTTCCTAGAGTCAACCAAGTCCCAACTATATTTTATATTGTTGAAGATGAAAATGAATAAGTCCTCGGTGCATAATTTCATATCGGTCAATCCCCAAACCTTCCAATCAATACAAATCCATTTCTATAACACGTGTTTAGGTGGGCATAAACCATTAAATCAACAAATGAGAGTATGATCTTTCCTGTGTTCAATATCATTATTTGTTAAACTAAGTGAAACAATAGGCCTCTTCGCAAGAATGAAATTGTATAGCATGCCATGTATCCAATTTTGCAAAATTGATTCTAAAATTTTTACGTAAGACACTTCTCTATGTCTCATCAGATATCTAAAAATGTTGCAATTTAAAAAGTCCTAGAAAAGAAGTTTAAGAAAAAAATCCCAGCTAACATGTTTGACATTAATTTTAGGATCATTTAGAAACCTTAGCTTTCACAAGGCATATCTTTAAAAGTATAGAGAACCAATTCTTAAATTTGCAACTGAGCTACTATTATATATCTCCACAAGTCTCTGTAATTTTCACAGTTTAAAACATCTCGAAAAAAAATAAGAAAAAATGCCAAATTGACATGTTTGAAACTAAATTAGAACTATTCAAAATTCTAATTTCCACAAGGAATATATCTAAAACTATAGTACAAAATTCTAAAATTTTGACCAAATGTACCAAAATAGCTTTCCTTTCTTCAATGTTTCACTATTTGAAATATCTTATAGCTTAAATTCTAGGAAAATATTAAGATGACTCATTTAAAGCAGATTTCAAGATCAATAAAAAAACATAACTTCTTAGAGCATATCTCAGAAAGTATAGAAAACCAACAAAGACCTTGTCTCTATCTCCTTAAATTTTCATAGTCTAAAACATCCTAGAACTAAAGTTATAGCAAAAATCCCAAGATGACTCATCTAAATCAAATTTTATGATCAATCACAAACCCTAAATTCCATGATGCCTATCTTAGAAAGTATAGTGAACCAATGCTTGAAATTTTCACCACGTATACATGAATTCTCACCTTTAACTCCATAAAATTTCATGGTATAAAACATCCCAGAAAAAGGTTATAGCGAAAATTCCATGATGATTTGTTTACTCCACAAATCAATTTTTTTCTCCATCTTTAAAGCCCCAAGAGTATTCCCAACTTCTCTTACACACCTCATATCTCTTCTTGCCTGGGTTATATTCAAATGCACTCATCTATCCTTTATTTTATAGAATTTCTATGTTCAATTATGAGGTCGACTTGTAAAACTAGTTGGGTTTCCTTGTACTTTTTGGTTGGGTTGACTTGAAAGAATCTTCCATATATCCTCATTCCTATGGAGTTAGAGGGAGTTTCATATACCATTAGAAAGTTATTGAAATAATATTTTCAACCATATATCCTATGCACCCATTTAAGCTAGGTATTTAGAGTAAAAAGGCCTTCAAAAAAAGGGTATCCAAACAATATTTCCAACAATATTCATCTTGCAATCTTTATCTATGATATTTGTAGTCTCCCTTCGAATTTGTCATCAATGAAAACTATGCTACCAAAAATTGTCATTGATGGCAACCCCTATTCAACTTTGCAACAAAATTGTAGTACTCCATCTCTCTCAACTTTCCTTGTGTCTACAATTCTTCCTTTATTTGAAATTCCCCCCCCTTTGGCATCAAAGAAAAATGACTACCCCCTAAGCATGCGCGTCCCTTTACTAACCAGATGACAGGGATATTACTCCCAACTTATGTATTATATATTCAGGTCTTTATCTAGGAAGGGGTTTGGTAAAAATGTCTACAACATGTTCCTTGGTGGAAAGGTATTGCAACTTGACACTTTCTTCAATTGCTTATTCTCTTAGGAAGTGCTACTTGATGGAAATATGCTTCATCTTTGAGTGAATAACCAGATTTTAAGTATTGGGGGTTTACGAAGGATATCTGCATTTTTTGTCAATTGAAATCATTTTGGTTGTTCAATATATACTTCTTCTTCTATATTTCCATTTAGAAAAGTTGGCTAAACATCCATATGATAGACTTTGAATTTTTTGAAACACACAAATGACAAAAACTCTTTAATTTCTTCTAATATTTCAATTGGAACAAAGGTTTCTTCAAATTCAATACCCTCAACTTGAGCATATCCTTTATGGACCAATCTTTCTTTATTTCATACTACTTGTCAATCTTCACTCAACTTGTTTCTGAAGACTCATTTGGTGTCAGTCACATTTTTGTCTTTTGGTCTAGGCACAAGTTACCATGTCTCCTTGTCAATCTAATTTTATTCTTCCTCCATACCATTAACCCAATGCCTATATTCATTGGCTTGTGTAAATTTCTTGGCCTCTATTTTGGATACCAAATAAAAGTTTGCTTGTTTTGGTGCAATTACCAATCCTCTTCTAGTTTGAACTCCTATATAGATATCACCAAAAATATGATGATCTGAATGATACTTTTGGACAATTCTAGATGGTGTCCTTGGATATTGGAATTGTATTTCTTATTGTTCTTGTTTTTTCTTCTTCCTCTTCTTATTCCTTTCTCGTTCTCTATAGATTGTGTCCTTTAGATTTTCATTGGTTTGTGGCTTTTCCTTTTGAGCTATTATTTCATCCACTCTTACATCAACACTTTGTTAGTAATGTTGGCATTGATGGATATGGAGTGATTTGTGGATGGAGATGAAGTTTTTTTGTTGGTATGTTGAGTCTTCCTAATCCTAATATTTTTGCACCACAATCACTTAGTGTTGTGCCAACTAATGTTGGAAATTATGTTTCAATCTTTAGTCATGAACTAGTTAATGATCAAATAGTGATTAGCATGCCAGGCCCTCTAAATAAATGGATGTCCACCAAAGTTTTGATTAGCAGACCCATCAAAATTATTTTGTTTGATGAGGATGGTCACATATTTTCTCAAGATAGGTTTCAAGATTATTTCCTAAGAATTATAAGGGACATTTTGAAAAATCAAAATTATTTTTAGTTTCTCCTCTTATCAGCAACTTATGATGAAAATATCAAGTAGATCAAACATCCTTGTGATCAATTCCTTGACACCAGAGGGCCAACAAGTTGAATCATTCTTTTATACCTCAATAGGAGGAATATAAAGAGAATTTTCATTTTGAATTGGATTGAACACAAAAAAATAAAACACATAGATTTGGTTGTCATATTAGACAATATGCCACATAGAGTTATCAAGCACAAAGTGGTTGCAAAGCCTTGATTTTATTGCCTATTTATTGTTACTTTTAGGTGGTTGTATTGTGTATAGGTTGCATTGAGAGAATTCCTTGCCAGTTAGGTAAAGAAGAGAGGACCTTGTATAGGGAAGAAGATAGAGTCCTAGCAACTCATCTATGAAAAGAGTGTTGAAGAATGTAGCTTTTGTTGGTCTTCATAATCCTTGATGTATTTATAATACTATTTAAAAACACGAAAGAAAATTTAATTTTAAATTAAAATAAAGGGAAAAAAAAAAAAACACCTAAAATTAAGATCCTTGAAAATATCTCATACTCGTGTACATAACATATTTACCATTAGTTACTTCCCACCATAATTTAAGAAATTATTTGCATAAAAGATGGAATAGGAACAAGATGAAAATAAATATACATAACAAGAGTTATTGCCCACCATATTTTACATGATATTCAACACTTCAACAAATATGAGTAAAAATGTAAATGTGCAGATTTACTAGAATTTAATTTACAAAGAGACACAATTACTAGAATTTAATTTGCAAAGAGACATGATTTAATTTAAGAGAAACATCTCGTGGGTATCTTGGGTATAAAATACACAGTTATCACTCACATATATCTCTCTCACACACTTTGTGATATCTACTTTATTTTCATGGTTATTAGTTGAATTTATGAACTGTGATTGCTTGATGAAGATAAAAGAACTAAGATATATATTCACAATTAATTACCATAGAAATATTGTACTTGTATCAATTGTACTGAAAAATCAACATGTTATTCGAGATTTGGAAAATGAAAGAGAACTGAGATCATTCCTTGAAAAACCCTACCTTGAGATCAACTTGAAGAAACCCTAGATCTATATTCAAGTTGCATCCATGGCCTCTGCTGTGAAATCAAAGAACAAGTTATAGGGGCCACTAACTTGAGGGCTTGGAAGATAATAATTGACCTAATCCTTGCGAAAGAAGATCTTTTGTAAATTGTGCAAGGTAAAGTGATTGAACCTATAAATGAAGCTAGAAAGAAGAAGTACAAGAAATATGACACCATTTCCATGAGAATTATTGTGGACTCCATTAAGGACCATCTTATTCCATACATATCAAAGCTTGACACTTCAAAGAAGATGTATGATGACCTAAATAAGTTATATATTGTTAACCATATAAGTCATGAGCTTGATAATTAAGCTTCATGATATGAGAATGATAAAGAATGATATAGTGACTTCATACTTTGTGAGGATTTCACAACTAACAAATAAAATACAAGATATTAATGAAATTATCTTTGATAAATAACTTGTGACTTCAACACTTAATGGACTACCACATTCATGGGATTAATTTTCAATAGGTATAATCAAGTGAAAGGAATATTTGAGTTTGGAAGAACTATGGGCATCTTGTGATTAGGAAGAATCAAGACTTCTATCTAGAGAAAGAAATACAAAATAAGAAAAATAATCTCAACCCTATGCAGCTGGTTCCATGAAAATTGGAGGAAGAAAGAAGTCTAGTTTTCGAAGAAGAAAAGGGGTTTTTGATAGAAAACCTAATCTTGAAGGGAAGAAATATATGTCTCAAATTCAGTGCTTTCATTGCAAAAAAATTAGTCACTTCAAATCCCAATGTCCTAAAAGGTTCAATGATAGGAAGAAGAGAGGAAATCAACATGCTACTATGGTAGAATTTGGTGAGCAATCCAAGAGATCCAAATTTGAAGGAGATAAAGACCACTTCTATTATTTTGTACTTGCAGGATATCTTGCAAATGACAACATTATATGGATGATTGAAAATGGAGCTTCAAGACATATGACAAGGGATTATGATCATCGTACAAGTTTGATGGAAATAATATTGACACAAAAGGTAGAGCTTGGAGATAAAAACAACTATGTAGTCAAAATAATTGGGAAAACATCTATTGAGATGGAAATAGGTGAAAACGTTCACTTCAGAAACATACTCTATGTTCCAGGTTTGAAAAAGAATTTTGTTTCAATTTCATGTTTAGAAGATAAAGGAGATAGAGTGGCCCTCATTGATGGGAAAGTCCTTGTGTGGGACAAGGGCTCTAGTATAAGCTCTGCTAGGGTTATTTGGATTCATGAAGGAAGGTTGTATAAACTCCTGGGGAAATATTCCAAAGCTTTAGTACATAATGATATTAACCCTAGTGAGCTATAACATTGGAGATATACACATCTTCATTATAGATATTTGTTAGCTTTGAAGCATATTGTTTCATGTGTACCAAATTTGAAAATAGATCCTAAAGGTGTGTGTAAGAGATGTGATCTTGGAAATAATGTTAAGAAACCCTTTCCAAGCAGTAAACATAGGTCCAAAGAAATTTTGGATCTAGTCCACTCCGATGTCTATGGTCCCACACCAATGAAATTTCTTGTAAGTGCTCTATACTATGTATCCTTTATTGATGACTTCTCCCGCAAGACGTGGATCTATCTGATGAATTCCAAAGAAAACAATTTCATAATGTTCCAAGAATTCAAAGTTGAAGTGGAGAACCAAAACATGTAGAGAATCAAGATCCTGAGATAAAAGAATGGAGAAGAATACACCTCCAAGGAGCTCATTTCCTTTTGTAAGGAATTTAGGATTAAGAGGGAGATGATAGTTCCCTATAGTCTCAAAATAATGGAGTAGTTGAAAGAAAGAACATATATTATATTAAAGAGACCATGAAGGCGAAGATACATGATCTATATGTACCAATGTTTTTGTGGGGAGAAGTTTCCAAGACAACTATCTACATCTTGAATAGAAGTCCTCGTAGGCTTCTAGAAGGTAAGACTCTAAATGAAGCATTGATCAGTCAGAAACCACAAGTTGATCATATGAGATATTTGATTATCCAATATTCATACATGTAACCAAGGATAAGAGAAACAAATTAGAGCCTTCCAGTAAGAAGGGAATATTTGTTGGGTATAGTGAATCATCAAAATATTATATGATCTATGTTCCAGGGTAACGACTAGTGAAAGTAAGCAAATTCATGACTTTTGATTAAGATGTATCATATTGAAAATCCAAAGAAAAACACTCAGAAAATGAAGATGAGGAGAAGAATCATGTGGCTCCTAAAGAAGAGGTTACAAGTCCTCCCTCATCATCCAATCATCCTATAGATCATGAATATATGCTAGAAGGACCTTGTGAACTATTAGACCTTATGGTTGTTCATGAAAATAGAAAACTACTAGCTTGTTAAAATCTCCTTTGCAAGATGCAGAAGGAAATACAACTACACCAAGCACCTTCAAGAAAGTTAAGAGACCTAAGATTTATTTTGGTTATGAAACTTTAATAACTAAGCTTATTGAATATGAACCTTACAATTTCATGGAAGCATCTACTTCACAAGTGTGGAAGGATGTAATGATGGAGGAATACCAATCTATTATAAAGAATTTTGTTTCGAAAATTGTTCCAAGATCTAAAATAAAGTTTGTGGTAGCCTAAAATTGGATTTACAATATCAAGCATGAAACAAATGGGGGAATTGAAAAATACAAGGCAAGATTCATGGCTAAAGGATTCTCCTAGAAAGAGGGAGTGATAAGGAGGACCATCGATCCAAATTCACGTGTTCGAAGTGTCATCATCAGTGTTCATGAGCGTCATTTAGTGTCGTTCAGTGTCGTCTACAGTTCAGCTTCGATAGATCAATAGTGTTGGTTATGATCAGGTTCAGGTAATTTTATGGTTTCATGGCATTCAGTTAATGTGATGTTGTACCTAGTTGTTGACTTATGTCATCGACAATTTCGCTAGGGTTTGGTCGACGACATGTGTTTCGTCATTCGACTTTGCAATATTTATGGTTGATATAGTTGATTGTGTAAAAGGGTTCGAGTTAAAGTACCTGGACAACGACACAGTCTTGTCGTCGTTACCAGTGTCAGTTTCAAAGATGTGATGGTCATCATCGTGCAATGATGATGAATGTCACACGGAGAACACAAGGATGCACTGGGGTCGATCGTCTGGTAAAGGATTCAGTTTCGCCGATGCCACTGTGTAGAGCCAACATGGGTCTTTGAAAGTTAAATGAAACCTAAAACCTAATCTTAGGCCTAAACCATAACTCCTAAGCTATCCTATTTATCTTTGTTACCCTAAGAATCCTAATTCACTCTTATCCTAAATCTAAGCCCTAAATCCTATTCTACACATCCAAATCCTAATGCATTCTAGACCTAATGCTCAAAACCATATATAAAACCATGCTTACCCATGTTCTATGCCTAAATCCTATGCTAATTACAGTCCTAATCCTATGTTACACCTCTCGGCCTATGTATAAATATTAAAAATAATACATAAAGGTTATAATAAACCCTAACGCAACCGCAGCGAGACTATTAGCATATGACTGCGCCTTGTAAACTGCGGGTTAATATCAACTGACAGTCATCTTGGTAACCACATTAGAGGTGCTAACCATACATGTGAACACTATGAATAAACCATCGGAGTTTACAGTCAAGCCCTAACCGCCGAGAGGAAACCGCGCAGAGAATTGTATGTAACCATTACATGTGAACAAACGCCAACAGTCAAAACAGTCACCGGAATTGCCGTAGCCCTAACCACGGGGGTTTCTCCACCTGTTTACATGCGGTGTCATCAACCTCCACCCGATTAGCTAGCTGATATGATTTCAGGCCAAAAATTTGGAATTTTTGGTTTTTTGTTTGAATATTGGTTTTGTAATTAATTCGACCTTGTGACTAAACCCTAAGGTGTCCAACACCTAACCATATGAACCCTAGAAGTCAGCCGATTCAGTATAAAGTTGGCCAAAGAGGTTACTATGAACCCAAAGGCCTTTTTAAGGTGAATTTTCCATTGAAGAATAGGAGGAGAGTTTTCAACTTTTGTATGCAGGTTCTGGAGGTTAGAGACGGGGATTTTGTTTTTTGAGTTTCAAGAGCATCGAGAGTCGGATTTGGAAACTGTAAGCGACGTTAGAAAAATAGTTCAGAGAGCTATCGGATGACAGAGGTTAGAATTTCCTGTGTTCAAGTTCAATCTAACTAAATCACTGTGTAATCCACTTCTTCTTCTCATTCCTAATAAAAACGTTCACCCATCTTGAAAGCGGACCCGGAGACGTAGTACATTAGGGACGAACTTTGTAATCAATATCGTTGTTTGGTATATCTGTGTTTTCACTGTTTGCACTTTTGTTTTGCATTTTTCTCATGGTTTATCATCTTTCATAAAGTGTTATGCTCCAACAGTTTTCCTCGTTTTCTGTATTTTCGGTTGTCATTCAAACTCACTAATGCCTAATCAATTCTACATCAATTTTAGTATATGATCATATCAGATCATATAATTTGGTATTAGACCAGGTTTTTTTTTTGTAGAGTTTCCATTGAATGTTAACCAGGTCTAAGTCGCAACGAGGAGAAGGAATCCTTGAGCAGATCAATCCAGAGATTGGAAAGCGACGAGTTGTTCAGAAAGCGACCATGTCAAGATCTGATGTAGGAGAAAACACTAAGACTAAGATGAGTGAGGAATAGTTTTAGTAGGCATTCTTAACGATGCAACAGATGTTGGGAGAATTGTATGAAGACAAGAAGGCAAGAGATGCAACATCCTCTTCGAAGGCATCGAAGAAGAACAAAGGTAAAGGAAAGAATGATAAACCTCCTTCACCTTCGTCAGCTCCATCATCCTCTTCTTCTTCTTCTTCTTCTTCCAGTGCAACATCTGAAACAGATAAGAAAAATAAGAAATCATCTCTTTTGAAACTTGATGTTAAATTTGAGTTACCTATTTATGATGGTGAAATGAATCCTGAAAAGTTAGATAACTGGATAAAGCAGTTAGAAGTGTATTGTCGCATTCAAAACATTTCTAAAGATAAAACTAAAATTTAGTTAGCTACACTTAGAATGGGGGGAACAACTTTAATCTGGTGGGAAAGAAAAACTCAGTTATATGTAAAGAAAATAGGAAAATTTATCACTTCATGGTTTAAGTTTTTGAAAGCTCTTAGGAAACAATTCTATCCTTTAGGATACATGCAGCAAGTTGTTATTGATTGATAGCATCTGAAGCAAGGTAAAGGGTAGAGTGTTCAAGAGTTTACTCGGGAGTTCAGGAAGAAAGCATTGGCACTTGGTATTTCATTGGATACACGTGAAAATTTGTTAAAATACATCGATAATTTACATTCATATTTGTGGCATAGTTTATTAATGTTTAATCCTGATGATTTTGACAAGGTGTGTGTTTAGGCCATACATATTGAATCAGGTGGCAGATCATTCAATTTGTCATCTCAGTCATCCAAAGAGATGGAAAATAGAGAATCTAGAGACAACAAGGGGAACATTTCAAACAGAATGAAATCAATGATCGTTCAGAAGGAAAGACCTACTTGTTCTCATTGCTAGAGAATTGGTCATGATGAATCGAAGTGCTGCAAACTTCATCCAGAACTTAAGCCCAAAAAGTTCCTTAAGGAAAAGGATGAAAAGAAGGCTAATGTAACAGTCCAACAAGACCTCGGTTAAAATTCAGGTGATGAAAGGAAAATAATCGCCATGGTTACAACAGGTAAAACTTATGATATTGGTTCAAGTTCGAAATCTAATGTATCTTCTTCAAACATAAATCCTCCACATGAGGATAAACGAGTTGAACTCTTCCACATAAGGATAACTGCTAAGCATACAAAGATTAACACAATGTTTGATAGTGGGTCACAAGAAAATTTAATATCTGAACATATAGTTAATCAGTTGGGATTGGAAACACATAATCATCCAAGACCATATCCATTAGGTTGGATTAATAAATCAACTCATGTACATGTCACAAAGCAGTGTCGGTTAAAATTTGCAAATACATCTAACTACATCGATGAAGTGGAATTAGATGTGGTCCCAGTAGGCATTTGTGGAGTAGTCTTAGGGAGTCCTTATCTTTATGATAGAGATGCAGTCTTTTACAGAAGAGAACATAAATATCACCTAAAGAAAGAAGGGGTCTAATTTATTGTCAGGGCACATAAAGTCAAATCAAACTTGGATTTAATTGTTTCAAATCAAGTTGAGCAGTTTATAAGTTCAAGTAAATATGTACTCATGGTTATTAAGGAACAACATAAGGTTGATTGTTCAAGATGCGAGATTCAATTTATATATCAATTGGTTAAGGTGGTTAATTCTTTTCCAAGAAGTCTTATTCATGAACAGGATAAGCAACATGAGATACATTTAATGTCCTACAAACATATTCTTAAAGGCAAAATGAATATCAGTTCATTCATTGAACTAAATTATAGAAGCTATCATCATCAGCAGTGTATTGTAGGGAATGGTACATGTGAGTCCAATCAGAGACTTGTTTTAGATGGTATGTGTATTTTCAGTTTCAGGGGTGCAGGTCAGTATTCGGGAAAGTCAGTGTCGCATTTCTTTAGTATTGCATCATCATTTCATGCTTTTAAAAGTAATGAAACCTCTCTTCAAGTGGAGAGGAAGTCTATAAGTTTTCATGACAAAGCATTTTCAAAAGCAGATCTAAAGTTTCCTTACCAAGAGTTGAAAACTAATGCATTAACTGAAAGTGTTAGTAAAAGGAAATATTAGTTAATAGACATAGTGATTCAAGTAAATCAACAATTACCTAGATACTTTCAGAATCAAACTAAGTTGCAGCAGTCTTTACATCACAGCTGGATGAGTTATGGGCAGCAAATTCACTTAGTAACCAGTCAACAAGAAAGTAAATCAATTCAAGTAATCGATGTGAAGTCAAAATCAAAGGAGTCTTTCAATATTTCAGTTATTCCAGAAAGTAGATTGTTAATACGCATCAGATGTATTGAACAAAGTTCTACAAATATTGTTTTCAAAGATGTTTCTGAATCACTAACTCATGATTCTTCGTGGAAAGAATCCAATTACCGTGTTGATAACAAGTTGTTTTACCATCGTCACAAGTTGTTCATACTGCGGATGGAAGAAACAGGTCACCAAATCAAAAGGTATCATGGTTAGCATCATTAGGGTCACCATCTGTAGGTGATTGATCGAATGCATTGGTACATTGTGAGGTCAATATGGAAAGAGAGGGAGTTCTACCCTCATCGACTATTTAATTAGTCAAACGTTTGTGGTCCAAAAGCTTTCAAGTGGAGAAGAATGATCCAGAGGATCCATCGATCCAAATGCACATGTGTTTGAAGTTTCATCATCAATGTTCATGAGTGTCATTCAGTGTCGTCGTCAGTTCATCTTTGATAGATCGATAGTGTTGGTTATGATCAAGTTCAGGTAATATTATGGTTTCATGGCATTCAGTTGATGTGATGTTGTACTTGCCTGTCGATTTATGCCATCCACAATTTCGCTAGGGTTTGGTCGACAACATGTGTTTTGTTGTTCGACTTTGTAGGATTTATGGTTGATATAGTTGATTGTGTAAAAGGGTTCGATTTAAAGCACCTGGTCGATGACATAGTCTTTTCATCGTGACCAGTGTCAGTTTCAAATATGTGATGGTCGTCATCGTGCAATGTTGACGAATGTCGCACGGAGGCCACAAGGATGTATTGGGGTTGATTGTCTGGTAAAGGCTTCAGTTTCGCCGATGTCACTATGCAGAGCCAACATGGGTCTTTGAAAGTTAAATGAAACCTAAAACCTAAGTCTAGAACTAAACCCTAACTCCTAAGCTATCATATTTATATTTGTTACCCTAAGAATCCTAATTCACTCTTATCCTAAATCTAAGCCATAAATCATATTCTACACATCCAAATCCTAATGCATTCTAGACCTAATGCTCAAAGCCATATATAAAACCATGGTTACCCATGTTCTATGCCTAAATCCTATGCTAATTACAGTCCTAATCCTATGTTACACCTCTCGGCCTATGTATAAATATTAAAAATAGTACATAAAGGTTATAATAGTCTCTAACAACAACCACAGCGGGACTATTAGTGTTGAGGAGGTAAATCCCCTCTACGGACAGAGGCGATCCCTACGAGCCCAGACCGGGTCTAGCAACAACCATCAAACGCTATAGCGCAAGTTCCTAATTGCAAATTAGCAGACCAGTGATGAAGGCCTACCTGGATTCCAACGTTATTGTTTGTAGAAGAGGTGGTGCTCCCACTCCTTTGCTCCGACAGATCACAATCCCCACAATCTCCGTGAATGGACACTTGCACATACAAGAAACAACAAAAACATAAGCATAAAATCTAGCATATGCAACTATATATCAGTCAGAAAGGATATAACTCATCATCATCACAAATAACAATAAGAGTGGAACCATAACCAATAGTCGTTCATTAATAATTAATCAAAGAAGAATACAACCAAAGTTCTGACGCTAGATTCTCCTTTGGCCGGGTAGTTAGCAGCACATGTTTCGTGAAGCCTGTCGGGAATAAGGACAAGCCTCTCTCTTTGGTTCTTGGACAATGATCTCCTTGCTTGGATTTGGCCTTATGGGAATTAAGAAGGCTCTTGCAGCATGAAGCTCTTGGAAACTTGACAATTCTGAATCTCTTGAACTCTGGAACTAGCTTGCCAAGGAAAATGGACAAGCTTTTATAGATGGAGGAAGGGGAGTTGGGATCATCCACAATAATCATGGGATTGGCCATATCATCAAGGAAGCTTCCATGAGAGGTGGCAAACCACTTCCTCTCTATGGAAATCCATAGCCAAACCACCCAACTCAAGTTAGATAGTCGTCCAGGAATTTGTTAGGACAAAACTTCCACCATTTATTTGTTAAAAAACACCTCTGATTATGGTTGGCACAGGTGCAAATCTATGAAAAAGCGCCAATTGGTGCGCCCTCTTTGGAGGATTTTCCCTCTTGGCACGAGGGCTACACTATGGAACCGCGCCAATGGAAAAAGATCTATTTTTAGGGTTTTTAGCAGGAGATGTCTTCAGGGAAAATGAAGCTCATGTTTAGGGGAATGGAATGTAAGTGTTTTTAGGCCATGTCACTTCTCATAGGTCCTGGAATGGGTCCTCCAAGATGCGGGAGAAGGGTAGCAGGGACGGCGACAAATTTCTGTGTAACAGATGCCCCCTAAAGCATGAGGCCCGAGAGAGAGAGAGAGGTGAAATAATTTACGAGAACATGTCCAACCGAAAACACTGCCACCGGAAAACCTACGTGGAGAAGTACAACTGATATCCCAAATACATGATATATGTGGTATGGGCGCAGCCATCCATAGCAGAGTACACAATAATCTAGACCCAAGGTATGGGCGTAGCCATCCAGTGAGGATCGATAAATAGACTCAGGCATGGTCGTAGCCATCCAGTGAATGAGTCATGTAATAATCATAATAATCCACAAAATCGCAGCATGGATCCCAACAAACAAAATCCATGGTCTTGCGCTCCATTTCGATCCAAACAAAGTACAAGTTCAAGAATGTGAATATAGGAGTCGAAGTCAAACATGCAAGAACATCATCTGATTACCAGCCAATAATGAAAACTGTTAACAGACGCGAGAGGTACCACCAATAATGACAATGGCCCTCAAGGTACTATAGGTACAATCTACGGCGTACAAATCAGTGAGCCAGTGTCAAACACCCGTAGAATCATTTGATCGGAGGCCAATGATGAAAACCTCGCGTCGAATGCGAAGAACCTGCCATTAAGGCATGCAGGCTCCAAGGCACCAGAAGGGAGTCTCTAGATCGACTTCCTGGATAATGAGCTGAAGTCGACAAGAAGCAACCTTGATCGAAGGTGGGCCATAGTGTTTCCCACATCATCGACGCGAGACAGAGGAAGATAATGTTTGTTTGTGAATCAGGATTATATAAGCGATCAGAGGGAGGTTGATATTTCGCAGAGGTCAACTTCTCTTGAACATATCGGCGGCACGCCAGTGGACTTGGCAGTATTTGACATCAATTGATCAGAGGTCATGGAGACAAGGCAAAGAGCAAATGAGAGGTCAAACAGGATCACCCAAACCCACAGAGGCAAGTGAAAAACGAGATGAGATGTCCCCACCCAGACACGAATGGAGACAAGTGCCATGTTCAAGAGCGACATACTGCCGGCACGACAATGATTCTGGTTCTATTTTCCCCACCATTTCTGGCGAGTACCCCATTTATTTTTATTAACAAGCTTGACGGGGATAGCATATGCTTGTAAAATGTCATTTCGACGAAATCCAATGTCATCAAGTTTTAACGAGTCTGACAAAGGAAAAACTCGGTGTCTTTTCATGTTTAGAGAGTTTGAAAAGACAGCAGAAAAGTAAACTCCAGGGGTGTCATTTTTCATAAAGATGTGTCTCTCGAGCCCAAAAAAGTGTAAAATGATGCTCAAAAGAACCGCCTAACCATTATGATCGAGGAGTACTTTTCATGATTAGTGACTTCGACCTGAAAAAGTAAAAAAGTGACCGAAATCACGTCGTTTCATAACCATTAACGAGCCTAAAACGACAAGGGCCCGACAATATTTTCGTCTTTACACGGTCAGAAAAGAGTTTAAAGACGACCGCCTCTTATTTACGTTTAACGAGTCAAGAGGAACAACTCGGTAATCTTTTCATATTTAGACGGTTAGAAAAGAGCTAAAAGCAGACCTCCATTTTTATTCTCTTTAACGAGTCAAAAAGGGAAAAATACGCGGCAATCTTTTCATATTTGACGAGTCAGAAAAGAGCTTAAAGGTGACTTGTCCTAGAGGAACGAGTGGTATAAAGGGTAGAAACTGGTTCCGGCAATGGTGGAACTACTCAAAACATGTAATGGTCAAGAGGCTGGCTAACAAAACAACTCTTAACTGTGGTCCCTCAGGAAAGGAAAACAAGCAAGTGAAAGCATATGATCGGCAAAAGAGATGGTAGCGATGGGATGAAAAAAACCAAGCCTCATATAACAGAATTGAGCAGATAAAAATGGAAATCACGAGATGTACATCAGGTATGGGTTCATTTTTACACAAGCTTGAACCATGGAGAACTTTGCTTGGATTCGGTTTCATGTTTACACAAGCTTGAAATGAAAAACTATGCTTGTTATAAGTTCGCATGCCCCCAGCAAAATGACGCAAAATTGTTGAGGAGGTAAATCCCCTCTACGGACAAAGGCGATCCCTACTAGCCCAGACCGGGTCTAGCAACAATCATCAAACGTTATAGCACAAGTTCCTAATTGAAAATTAACAGACCAATGATGAAGGCCTACCTGGATTCCAACGCTATTGTTTGTAGAAGAGGTGGTTCTCCAGCTCCTTTGCTCTGGCAGATCACAATCCCCACGATCTCCGTGAATGGACACCTGCACAACAAGAAACGACACAAACACAAGCATAAAATCTAGCATATGCAACTATATATCAGTCAGAAAGGATATAACTCATCATCATCACAAATAACAATAAGAGTGGAACCATAACCAATAGTTGTTCATTAATAATTAATCAAAGAAGAATACAACCAAAGTTCTGACGCTAGATTCTCCTTTGGCCAGGTAGTCAGCAACACATGTCTCACAAAGCCTATCAGGAATAAGGACAAGCCTCTCTCTTTGGTTCTTGGACAATGATCTCCTTGCTTGGATTTGGCCTTATGGGAATTAAGAAGGCTCTTGGAGCATGAAGCTCTTGGAAACTTGACAATTCTGAATCTCTGGAACTCTGGAACTAGCTTGCCAAGGAAAATGGACAAGCTTTCATATATGGAGGAAGGGGAGTTGGGATCATCCACAATAATCATGGGATTGGCCATATCATCAAGGAAGCTTACATGAGAGGCGGAAAACCACTTCCTCTCTATGGAAATCCGTAGCCAAACCACCCAACTCAAGATAGATAGCCGTCTAAGAATTTGTTAGGATGAAACTTCCGCCATTTATTTGTTAAAAAACACCTCTGATTATGGTTGGCGTGGGTGCGACTCTATGACAGAGTGCCAATTGGCGCACCCTCTTTGGAGGATTTTCCCCCTTGGCGTGAGGGCTGCACTATGGAACCACGCCAATGGAAAAAGAGCTATTTTTAGGGTTTTTTAGCAGGAGATGTCTTCAGGGCAAATGAAGCTCATGTTCAGGGGAATGGAATGCAAGTGTTTGTAGGCCATGTCACTTCTCATAGGTCCCGGAATGAGTCCTCCAAGATGCGGGAGAGGGGTAGCAGGGACAGTGACAAATTTTTGTGTAACAGATGCCCCCTAAAGCATGAGGCCTGAGAGAGAGAGAGGGGTGAAATTCTTTACGAGAGCATGTCCAATAAAAAACACTGCCACTGGAAAACCTGCGTGAAGAAGTAAAACTGATATCACAAATACATGATATATGTGGTATGGGCGCAGTCATCCATAGCAGAGTACACAATAATCTAGATCCAAGGTATGGGTGCAGCCATCCAGTGAGGATCGATAAATAGACTCAGGCATGGTCGTAGCCATCCAGTGAATGAGTCATGTAATAATCATAATAATCCACAAAATCGCATCTTGGATCCCAAAAGACAAAATCCAGGGTCTTGCGCTCCATTTCGATCCGAACAAAGTACAAGTTTAAGCATGTGAATATAGGATTCAAAGTCAAACATGCAAGAACATCGTTTGATTACCAACCAATAATGAAAATCGTTAACAGACGCGAGAGGTACCACCAATAATGACAATGGCCCTCAAGGTACTATAGGTACAATCTATGGTGTGCGAATCAGTGAGCCGGCGTCGAACACCCGTAGAATCGTTCAATCGGAGGCCAATGATCAAAACCTCGCGTCAAATGCGAAGAACTTGCCATTGAGGCATGCAGGCTCCAAGGCAGCAGAAGGGAGTCTCTAGATCGACTTCCTGGATAATGAGCTGAAGTCGACAGGAAGCAACCTTGATCGAAGGTGGGCCATAGTGTTTCCCACATCATCGACGCGAGACAGAGGAAGATAATGTTTGTTTGTGAATCAGGATTATATAAGCGATCAGAGGGAGGTTGATATTTCGCAGAGGTCAACTTCTCTTGAACATATCGGCGGCACGCCAGTGGACTTGGCAGTATTTGACATCAATTGATCAAAGGTCATGGCGACAAGGCAAAGAGCAGATAAGAGGTCAAATAGAATCACCCAAACCCATGGAGGCAAGTGAAAATGAGATGAGATGTCCCCACCCAGACACGAATGCAGACAAGTGCCGTGTTCAAGAGAGACATACTGTCGACACGAAAATGATTCTGGTTCTATTTTCCCCACCATTTCTAGCGAGTACCCCAGTTATTTTTATTAACAAGCTTGACGAGGATAGCATATGCTTGTAAAATGTCATTTCGACGGAATCCAATGTCATCAAGTTTTAACGAGTCTGACAAAGGAAAAACTCGGCGTCTTTTCATGTTTAGATATTTTGAAAAGACAGTAGAAAAGTAAACTCAAGGGGTGTCCTTTTTCATAAAGTTGTGTCTCTCGAGCCCGAAAAAGTGTAAAACGATGCTCGAAAGAACCGCCCGACCATTACGATCGAGGAGTACTTTTCATGATTAGTGACTTCGACCTGAAAAAGTAAGAAAGCGACCGAAATCACGTCATTTCGTAACTGTTAACGAGCCTTAAACGACAAGGGCCCGACAATCTTTTCGTCTTTACACGGTCAGAAAAGAGTTTAAATACGACTGCCTCTTATTTACATTTAATGAGTCAAGAGGAACAAATCGGCAATCTTTTCATATTTAGATGGTCAGAAAAGAGCTAAAAGTAGACCTCCATTTTTATTCTCTTTAATGAGTCAAAAAGGGAAAAATACTCGGCAATCTTTTCATATTTTACGAGTCAGAAAAGAGCTTAAAGGTGACTCGTCCTAGAGGAACGAGTGGTATAAAGGGTAGCAACTGGTTTCAGCAATGGTGGAACTACTCAAAACATGTAATGGTCAAGAGGCTGGCTAACAAAACCACTCTTAACTGTGGTCCCTCGGGAAAGGAAAACAAGCAAGTGAAAGCATATGATCGGCCAAAGAGATGGTGGTGATGGGATGAAAACAACCAAGGCTCATCTAACATAATTGAGCAGATAAAAATGGCAATCACGAGATGTACATCAGGTATGGGTTCATTTTTACACAAGCTTGAACCATGGAGAACTCTGCTTGAATTCGGTTTCATGTTTACACAAGCTTGAAACAAAAAACTATGCTTGTTATAAGCTCGCATGCCCCTGCATAATGACGCAAAACGAGGTACATGCCCCCCAAGCTTCATTGCATTCAACAAAGTGGATGGAATGAAGGTTCACTTTCAAGATCTGGGAAAGACTCGACTGGTATTGTACAAGATGTTAATCAAAAGACTCGATTTGGAAAGGGAGTTGTTTCATTTTTTAAGGAGGTTGACACAGTAAAAGAACTATCCTCATAACCCTTGTTTCATTTTTTAACGAGCTTGACACAAGATCAGGAACTATGCTCGACCAGACCCAGTTTCATTTTTTTAGGAGCTTGACATAGGAAAGCAAAATATGCTCCGACCAGACCCAGTTTCATTTTTTCAGGAGCTTGACATAGGAAAGGAACTATGCTCCGACCAAACCCAATTTCATTTTTTAAGGAGCTTGACATAGGAAAGGAACTATGCTTCGAACTAACTTCAACATAATGAACAGGAAGACGTTGCTTCCAAAAGTGCCACTCCCGATGGGAGGACAACATCTTGGAATTTAGGACCCAATGCCCCTAGGACACTATGCACAACGGCATCATCATTGGATACAGGCATAGGATAAATAGCCACGTAGTTGACCTGCAGTGGGGCGGATACTACTGGTGGATAAAAGCTAGGAGGGGATGACAACTGCGTAGGAGGAACCGAGGGACTAAAGAACAATAATTGATCTATAGTCACAATTCTTCCATCGTGTGGAAAGCAAACAACACGGAAAAGTGAAGAGACAAGGGCCCCCATGGCATAAACATAGTCATGACCAAGGAGAAGATTGAAATCTAAAGCACCTTGGGTAACTAGTACGTCTATATAGACGTTTATGCCTCCCAAAGTAATAGGGAACTTTGGAAGGATCCCTAATGGTTGACTGGTTCCTTCGTCAAACGCTAACAGATTCTGTGCAACCGGCACAAGCTGTGGGGAGCCCAAAGCTTGCCAAGTAGTGGAAGGCATAAGACTGACAGATGCACCCTCATCCAAAATAGTGTCAGGTACTACCTTATCATAGGCATGTACGGTAATTTGGAAAGGCACATGGGATGGAAGGCGAAAAGCAGTCAGGTGACTCCAATCGAAGGAAACGACTGAACTACTTGGTGGGGGAACCGTATGATTTCCCCCCTGCTCTAAAGGTACCGAAGAAGGACTCTCGGGATCAGCTGGGATAAGAGAGTCATTTTAAGACTTAGGAGAATCTGACGAAATGAGAAGAACATGAGCATGACACTCTTCTGAAACAGAGTGATCAATAGGCGGTGAATCCAAGTTGACACTCTCTCCGACCAATGGTTGGTCTCGAACAGGCTTAGCACAGCCAGGTTCGGAAAGAGGAGGATGGAAAAGAGAAGGATCTAAATCAATCTCTTTGTTGACAGGGAGAGGATCTGAAGAGAGCCTTTGATAACCAACGGGGAGTTGGGGTGAAGAAGCTGTAAGACTTTCCAAAACAGCGGAAGCTTTATCCATGAGCGGACAAAGGTGAAGGATATGGTTGCCTTCACATAGTCTACAGGGGATTCGAATCTTCCCTTTCTTCTCACCTTTGCCAGTTGATAGGGTAGCATCGCCATGAGCTTCAGAGGACGATGAGGGATGAGTCGAATCATGATACCATACTCCTAAGATCATGGGAATGCTAGGACAATCACGAAGAAGATGTTCATCCTTGCACAATTTACAAGGAAACTTGACCTTCCGCGGAGGAGCAGAAGGTGGCCCGACCTGAGATGTACTCAGAGCAGTAGCTGCACTTTTAACCTCTCGCTTATGAGACTTCTTCTTCTTCGTCTTCTTCTTCTTCTTCTTAGCCACCTGGTTACTTGAAGCCAGACCTTCACCAGGCGAAGTAGAAGATGAGGACGTAGAAACATGCCAAGAAGGAGAGAGGTCCACCTTGCAATCAACATGGTGTTGTTCGGGTGGAGGAACTGATTGACTAGTAGTTGAGACATTAGGGACCACAGAGGTTGAGAACAGCCAAACAGGTAGCCCAACAGTTAACCTAGGAAGGGACAATGGTGCCATGTAAGGAGCACCAACATTCCCAAAAGGAGGGAAATGACCAGGATTCTCGTCAGAGGGGATTCCGGGGTTGGTGAACGTTAGAAAAGTTGCCATCAAAACTGAAAAACGCACACATGGCTGAAAAAGAGTCAAGACACACAATCAAATGGCCAACAAGCAGAATCTAACAGGGCGTGTGATCGCGGGTGATTTATTTTTTACCACATTGAAATTAAGAAACTTCACCGTTTCATGTTTTAAGAGTCAAGAAACGGATAAAAGGTGACTCTATCACTTTCAGATTTGAAACAAGTGTGAAAGGACAAGTGCTTGGTGATCCTTTCAAATTTAGGGAGTCAAAAAAGATCAAATGACTGCTTAGGGATACTAGGCAAAGAGGGTGGACCAAATAACCGTGAACTGCAATATGCACCTTGGCTTTAGAAATGAAAGAGAGATCAACCAAGGAATTTCCGTACGTGCAAGCAATCTCCCCGAATGTTGTGTTTGGTGTATCATGGGTATAGGGTGGCAGAATCAGCTTCCTATGGATAAAGGATGATAACCTAGTGGGGTCTCCCCATATACTCGACGGTACGTGGGAGCACAATTCCGTACTAGACCACTATTGAGTCACAGAAGGAGGAATCACCCAACCTCGAGTGAAAACAAAAGTGATTAGGTTTAACGACGCCGGAGCACGTCTCTAGCCTAGACCTCTAAATATGTTTCGTTATGTTCCAATGCGTTGTTAGATTAATTCAGTTCATTTTAAATTTGATCTTGGATTATGTTTTAGTTTTCAGGCCTTACCGTATGTAATGTCTCAAAATTTCCTAAATGCAAGCTATATGCCACAATTTATCATTTTATTCAATGAATGCTAACTATAAGAGAGTTGAGAGCTTTCACACAAACAAAATGATCATAAAACAACCAACGATATCTCTAATGCAGCTAATGGAAATTGAAAAAACTTTTCCTTCAAAGTCACTAATCACTAATAACAATGAAAAGCTCTAGTTCACATTAACTAATGAAAAGCAAAAGAGAATTTTCTTTTAAAGTTAAGGGCAAGATGCACTAAACAAATTTTGAGAAATGATAGCAAGAGAGCAAAAACAAGCAAATTTCACTCAATGCAGGCACAATCAGATCCCTAAATTGACAAAGTAGTCCTTCAAAACCGAGAAAAGTCCCAAAGACACAAATGAGCCATGTAATCTAGGCCCAAAGCGAAACAAAGTGGAATTCAAGTGAAAAAGAGGTAGGTCACTCAAACAACGCAATGAAATGATTAACAACCACTAAACGAGTACAAGGGAGCAATCAGAAAGTGGACTGGACCAATAAAAGACCAAAAACTCCTAAGGAAGGCTCGACACACAAAGCCACTAGATGCCCTAGGGCTAAAAACGTGAAATCGATAGAAAATGGAAAAAAACCAAAGGATGAAGGTTAAAACCAGTCAAATAGGACTCCAACACACTCAAGCAGTCGAGAAAATGTGACCAAAATCAAATACCAAGCTCAGAAGGCTTAAAATCAAGCAAACCCTAGCGGTCCCCAGGCCTGGCGCGACTGTCAGGCTGAAACTAGCGCCTTTTAAGGATTGGCGCGAGTAGTACATTGACAACTTGTGCCAATTGGCGCGACTGTCAGGCCGAAACTTGCGCCTTTTAAGGATTGGTGCGAGTAATACATTGACAACTAGCGCCAATGGGCATTGCTATGCCAAAATGAAAAATAAGCAATCCAAAACCAGGCCAACGATAACCAGGTAAACCAAGAAGCAAAAACAACAAAAGAACCCAGCCCAAAAGGCCGACCAAGCAAGCAAAAAATCAAGAAACAACCAAAAAGGCAAGACAAGCTCCCCAATGGAGTCGCCAGATTGTTGAGGAGTTAAATCCCCTCTGCAGATAGAGGCGATCCCTACTAGCCCAGACCGGGTCTACTAACAATCATCAAACGCTATAGTGAAAGTTCCTAATTGCAAATTAACAGACCAGTGATGAAGGCCTACCTGGATTCCAATGCTATTGTTTATAGAAGAGGTGGTGCTCCCGCTCCTTTGCTCCAGCAGATCACAATCTCCACGATCTCTGTGAATGGACACCTGCACATACAAGAAACGACACAAAAACAAGCATAAAATCTAGCATATGCAACTATATATCAGTCAGAAAGGATATAAATCATCATCATCACAAATAACAATAAGAGTGGAACCATAACCAATAGTCGTTCATTAATAATTAATCAAAGAAGAATACAACCAAAGTTCTGACGCTAGATTCTCCTTTGGCCGAGTAGTTAGCAGCGCATGTCTCGTAAAGCCTGTTGGGAATAAGGACAAGCCTCTCTCTTTGGTTCTTGGACAATGATCTCCTTGCTTGGATTTGGCCTTATGGGAATTAAGAAGGCTCTTGTAGCATGAAGCTCTTGGAAACTTGACAATTCTGAATCTCTGGAACTCTGGAACTAGCTTGCCAAGGAAAATGGACACGCTTTTATAGATGGAGGAAGGGGAGTTGGGATCATCCACAATAATCATGGGATTGGCCATATCATCAAGGAAGCTTCCATGAGACGTGGAAAACCACTTCCTCTCTATGGAAATCCGTAGCCAAACCACTCAACTCAAGATAGATAGTCGTCCAGGAATTTGTTAGGACGAAAATTCCTTCGTCTATTTGTTAAAAAACACCTCTAATTATGGTTGGCACAAGTGTGACTCTATGACAGAGCGCCAATTGGCACGCCCTCTTTGGAGGATTTTACCCCTTGGTGCAAGGGCTGTACTATGGAACCGCGCCAATGGAAAAAGAGCTATTTTTAGGGTTTTTTAGCAGGAGATGTCTTCAGGGCAAATGAAGATCATGTTCAAGGGAATGGAATGCAAGTGTTTATAGGCCATGTCACTTCTCATAGGTCCCGGAATGAGTCCTCCAATATGCGGGAGAGGGGTAGCAGGGACGGTGACAAATTGCTATGTAACAATTAGCATATGATTGCGCCTTATAAACCACGGATTAATATCAACCGACAGTCAGCTTGGTAACTGCGTCGGAGGTGCTAACCATAAATGTGAAAACTACGAATAAACCATGCTTACCCATGTTCTATGCCTAAATCCTATGCTAATTACAGTCCTAATCCTATGTTACACCTCTCAGCCTATGTATAAATATTAAAATAATACACAAAGGTTATAACAGTCCCTAACCACAACCACAGCGGGACTATTAGCATATGATTGCACCTTGTAAACCATAGATTAATATCAATGAACAGTAAGCTTGGTAACCACGTCAGAGGTGCTAACCATACATGTGAACACTATGAATAAACCATTGGAGTTTACAGTAAGGCCCTAACCGCCGAGAGGAAACCGCACAGAGAATTGTATGTAACCATTACATGTGAACAAAGACCGACAGTCAAAACAGTTACCGGAACTATTGGATCCCTAAACGAGGGGGTTTCTCCACATGTTCACGTGCGATTTCATCAACCTCTACCCGGTTAGCTAATCGGTAACAGTTTTGGGCCAAAACTTTGGAATTTTAGGTTTTTGTTTGAAAATTGGTTTTGTAATTAATTTGACCTAGTGACTAAACCCTAAGGTGTCCAACACCTAACCATATTAACCCCAGATGTCAGTCGATTCAGTGTAAATGTGGCTAGAGAGGTTACTATGCACCCAAAGGCCTTTTTAAGGCGAATTGTTCATTGAAGAACAAGAGGAGAATTTTCAGCTTTTGTATGCAAGTTCTGGAGGTTAGAGGCGGATTTTGTTTTCTGAGTTTTAGGAGCATCAGGAGTCAGATTTGGAAACCGTAAGTTGTGTTGGAAATCTAGTTCAGAGAGCTATCTAATGACAGAGGTCATAATTTCTTGTATGCAAGTCCAGTCTAACTAAATCACTATGTAATAAACTTCTTCTTCTCATTCCTATTAAAAACAGCGGCCCATCTTGAAAGCAGACCCGGAGACATAGTCCATCAGGGATGAACTCCGTAATCAATATAACTATTTGGTATATCTCTTTTTTCGTTGTTTACACTTATTTTTTTCATTTTTCTTATGGTTTATCAGCTGTTGTAAAGTGTTATGCTCCAACAGTTTTCCTCGTTTTCCGTATTTTCGGTTATCATTCAAACTCACTAATGGATAATCAATTCTACATCATTTTTAGTATATGATCATATCCTATCAGGGAGAAGACTATGACGAAGTCTTTGCACCATTTTCGTGATTAAAGAAGGCATTTTATGGACTTAGACAAGCTTCAAGAGCTTGGTATTGTAGAATTGATGGATATCTAATAAGGCTTGGTTTCTCTAAAAGTGTTGTTCATCCAAATATTTATATCAAGGTTGTAAAAGGTGAGCCAGTGATATTGCTACTATATGTTGATGATTTTTTCCAGATCAGTGTAAAGCATCTTATTTCTCAGTGTAAAGATATTTTTCCTCTGAATTTTCCATGAAGGATATTGACTTGATGCATTACTATTTGGGACTGGAAGTCTAGCAGAACCCTGGTGAAATCCTTCTTGGACAAGGAAAATATGTCATAATATCCTTCAAAAGTTTGGCATGATACAATGAAAGTATATGGTAACTCTTAAGGTGACAAACCTAAGAAAGCTAAGAGACTTTGAATCTAACCTAGTGGATCCATCCATGTACCTAAAGTTGATTGGATCATTGATGTATTTTGTAAATATTGGGCCAAATATTTGTTGTGCAGTAAACTACTTAAGCTATTCCCATATGGAGACGATACATGAGCATTAGAGAAAAGCATATATTGAGATATTTGTGTGGTACTATTGACTATTGTTTGAGATGTGCTTTGAATGATGAGACATAATTGCAGGGATATACAAACTATGACAAGGAAGGAGTGCAGATGAAAGGAAGAGTACATATATTATATGTTTTAGTTTGAGTTCTGTTATGATATCCTGGAAGAGAAGGAAGAAAAACCTATGTTTCACTTAGTACTGTAAATAAGAGTATATTGTAGCTTTTTTAGCATGCTGTCAGGAAGTATGGATTCAAAAACTAATCTCTAGATTATTCGACCAGATGTTGGAACTGACTATGTTGTTTAGTGATAATCAAAGTTGTGTGAATATGAAAAACAATATAGTGTTTCATGATAAGACAAAGCATATTGAGATCAAGTACCACTACATTCATGTTATGGTACAGAAGGGAGCAGTGACACTCTAGTATATCTCCACTAATAAGTAGAGGGTTGACATTCTCACAAAGCCTATATCTCGGGTAAAGTTTGCATACTTCATAAATAAGATTGGACAATTGGATAACTCCTTTATCAGTGAGAGTGAGCATTGATGTGATATTAACAAGAGCATGGTTCGAACTATTGGTAACAACAAGATATTTTCTCAGACTGTAGATGGGTGGACAACAAGGGTATGGCTCATACTATTGGTGACAATAGGAGCATGACTTGACTATTGTTGAGATAGCATAAGGGATGGAAATTATTGAAAGGAATATTATATGAGGCTCAAAAACTCATGGAGTGGGTGCCTCTTTAGTATCATGTCTTAGAGGGAGGCCTTTGGATTTGCAACAGGGTTTCCCTAGGGTTTGGCTGTGGGGGATGGAAACCTTGAACTAGTTAGAGTACCATGAGGTGAGGCTCCCACCATATCATGGTGCCTAGTTGAGTAATTATCATCAGTTAAGAGAGCTAACCTAAGTTGTGGTACGTATTGATGATGATGTTGATGTAGTCAAGGGTATTGACCTAGATAAAAATGTTATCAATGAGATTTACCTTTTAGAAAGATCACGTATACAAAAAACATTTGGATAGACATTATGAATACCTCCCTAGCTAAGAGGTAGTGTTGAATAATGTAGTTATGGTCGGTCTTTATAATACTTGATTTATTTATAATACTATTTAAAAACATGAAAGAAAAATAATTTTTAAATTAGAAGAAAGAAAATTAAAAGAAAGGAAACAACAAACAACCTAAAATTAAAATCCTTAAAAATAACTCATATTCACGTAAATAACATATTTACCATCAGTTACTACCCACCATAATTTAAGTAAGTATTTGCATAAAATATGGAATAGGAGCTAGATGTAAATAAATATACTTACCAAGAGTTACTACCCACCATTATTTATGTGACCTTCAACTGATCTAATTTAGAATATTAGATTGATGTGATAAGATCCTCCTCAGATTAGAAACAAAATGTTTTCATTGTGGTTAAGGATTCATGAATTATTGCAAGTGAAATGATGAGTTTTTATGTTAATTTAGCAATTTAACATAAATAAGAGACAGAACAACGACATAAACATGTATAGAACATCATCAAAAACACATTACAATAGGAACATGATAAAGGAGTTCACCCCTCCTGGGCTACATCTCCTTGGTGCAGCTTCCAATGGATTGGGCCTTTCTATTATGCTCAAAAGTGTAAAAGGATGTGTTTACAATGCTCAAATGCTTTTGAAACTGCTCCCATGGGTCTAGAATGTCCAAAAATGGCTATCTAGCCTCTTTTTTGCATCCAATTTGGTCAAAAAATGAAGTTATGACCTTTCCTAGTTTTCCCAATATTTGCTCCACAAATTGCACCATTTTTGGCATGACCCTACAATTTCGCTCCAAAAAGCACTAACTGGGTGAAAATTTCATTGTGTGACGACCATAAACTATCGGCACCGACAACTCCATCGTAAATTCCAATCATCGGGTCTTATGATTTGTAAAAGCAGTGTGGGAGATATGCAATTGTGATAAGCGGCAGACCCGACGAAACTATCAACTATAGTATAATTGTATCACATCTAGAATATATCGCAATCGACAAAGCCAGGGTAATACATATAACGAGACTTTGCGTTGTGTGATATGTGATTGTTATATCACAATCACAACTTGATCCTGTCGGGGCTGATTATGTAACACTTCCCTTTTGCGATGTGCGATTGCAATCATCGCATCGCAACCCTGACTTGCTCTAGGGCCGATTCTTTAATACCTTCCCTATTGCGATGTGTGATTGTGATTATCACATCGCACCCTAGCTTTCTCTGGGGTCGATTCTTTAATGTTGACCTGCCTCCAATCTACAATTTGTGAAAAGCAGGCCCAATGGCAGCCTGCCGCTTGGCGCTTCCCCATTCGTTGAAGAGTCTTGCCACGTCATCTTCTCCTACCATCTGTCCAAATCAAACTTGAACTTTGACTTGCTCTAACTTATTCATATGATCTTGGATACAAGTACCATTCACACCATTAGAATCAAGATGACGAACACTTCGATCTAAAGCTAAGTTTATCGAGATTTTCCACTTTGAGTTTGAGCCTAATTTTGAGCACCTAATCACTCCTCCCCACTGGAAGCCTTTTGGACCCCAAAATATCACTTTCAATTGTCCAATAGGTGAGGCTACAGTTCCCTCACCTTTGTAACCTCTATCCATTTGGCTTTTAAAGCTTTTGTACCCTTGAGCCCCACTCGAAGATAATCGACACTTCCCCTTTTTGATAACCTTGTTCTTCTATCAAGTATAGTGTCTTGCTGAAGCTTATCAAGGAATTCTGGAGAAAAGTATTCAATAGATGGAATTTGAATATTCTCTCCTTGATCTTCAATCAAAGGAGGTGCATACAACCTTAAATTCTCAACATTAACAACAACATAAATTTTCATATATGAAGGCAAATCCAACCTGAAGGCATTGTTACCAATCTTTTCCAAAATTCTAAATGGACCATATCTAATTGGTTTTAGCTTTTTACCTTCTCCTTGTAGCCTCTCTTTCTTAATGTGAAGCCAAACTTCATCACCAACTTGGAACTTTTGATCTTGACGATGCTTGTCGTGCCTTGGTTTGTACTTGCCTAGGCATTTCTCAAGTTGTTCTAGAACCTTTTGGTGTACTAATTGGATTTGTTCAATAAACTTTCTTGCTTTGTCTATGTTGCTATGACCTTCAATAGCAATATATTTTCCAAAAATAAAATCCAAAGGAGATTTAGGCAAGTATCCCAAGCATGCCTCAAATGGTGAAGTTTGAGTTGAAGATTGCTTGCCTCAGTTGTAAGCATGCTGAATATAGTGAAAATGTTCATCCCACAACTTAGGATGCTTGCTGCAATACCCACAAAGAAGATGTATCACTGTTCTGTTCACCACTTCTGTTTGACCATCTTTTTGTGGATGAAAAGTTGTACTCTTTTTCAATTTGGTGTCCTTGAATCCCCACAAGCTTGACCAAAAATTCCCAACAAAGTGAGAATATTGATCACTGAAAATGGATGTGGCAAATTCAAAATGCACCCAAAAATTTTGAAAGAATAACTTAGCAGTTTGTTCAGCTGTAACTTTCTTTTTACATGGCATCAAAATGAACATTTTGCTGAACCTATCCAAAACTACATACAAATAATCATGACCTATTTTTGACAATGGAATAGCTCCTATAAAATCCATGAAAACACTCTCCCATGGTGGTGAAAGAACCGGAAGTGGTGCGCCCAATCCTAACTTCATATTGCTAGGCTTACTGATTGCACATAATGAACATCCTCTAATAAAATGAGACACACTTTCAAGCATACAAGGCCAATAACAATACCTATGTAGATGTGCCACCATCTTACTTACACTGAAATGACTAGCAATAAGAGAACTATGTGCCTCTCTTATGACGTTAACTCTTTCTCCATGTATAATACAAAGCTTGCCAATATGGTACAACAAGTTATCATGCAAATGGTAATCCAATTCCTCTACTTGGTTACCTTGACTCAAGCTTGCATAAACATTTTGAAAGTCATTATCTAATGCATATTGCTCAATATAGCTTTCATGTAAAACGGAATTATGCTTGACTAAAGTAGTTGCACTAAAAATAAGCCTAGAAAGCATGTCAACTAATTTATTTTAGATACCTTTCTTATAACTGATTACCATGTGGAATTGTTGAAGAAAAACCATCCATCGGAAGTTCCTTGATTGCTGCAACTTTGACTGTAATTGCAAGTATTGCAATGGTTGATGATTAGTGTGAATGACTGTTTCCTTGCCCATTAAGTAGTGTTTCCATTTTTTCACAATTTGCACCAATGCATACAATTCCTTGTCATATGTAGGATAGTTAATCAATGCACTGTTAAAAGTTTCTAAATGAAAATAGATAGGCTTACCATGTTGCATGAGCACTGCACCCATGGCGTAGTCACTAGCATCAGTCTGAATCTCAAATGACCGTCTCAAGTATGGAAGTGCAAGTACTGGAGTTGTATTGATATTTTCCTTCAATGCATCAAAGGCCTTTTATTATTTGCCTCCCCACTGAAAAACCTTTTTCACACTTGTCAAAGCATGTAAAGGAGCGGCTATAAGAAAAAAATTAGCACTGAATTTCCTCCAATATTAGGCTACACCCAAAAAAATTCTTACCTTAGTAATTATCTTGGGCCTTGGCCAATTCATAATGAAATAAACCTTGGAGGGATCTATTTTCAACTCACCTCCTCCAACAATATGACCCAAGTAAACTAAAGAATTTTTTCCAAACTTGCACTTTGACATCTTAAGATACAATTGTTCTTTTTTCAAGACATCAAGTACTTTTCTTACATGCATGACATGTTTATCACAATATTTACTAAAAATTAAGATGTCATCTAAGTATACTATGAGAAAATCATCAAGAAATGGCCTTAACACATCATTCATCACACACATGAATGTAGCAGGAGCATTACATAAACCAAAAGGCATAACTAGCCATTCAAACAATCCTTGTTTTGTTTTGAATGTTGTCTTCCAAATGTCTCCTTCAACTATTCTAATTTCATGGTAGCCACTTCATAAGTCCATCTTAGTAAAATACTTTGCATCTTTCAATTGATCTGGTAAATCATCTATTCTAGGCAGTGGGTAACGTTCTTTAACATAATTTTGTTCAATGCACAAAAGTCCACACACATGCGCCATGTTCCATCCTTCTTTGGCACCAAGACAATAGGTGAACCACATGGTGAGGAAGCTGGTCTGATGATCCCTTTATTCAACAACTCTTGATTTTTCTTCTTAATTTCTACACTTTCCATCACTGACCTCCTATACATGCCAATGTTAGGAAGAGGACAATATTTCTGCAAGTGTATCTCATGTTGGATTCCTCTCTTAGGAGGTAATCCCTTTGGTTCCTGAAACATATCATCATATTGGTTAATTACATCAACCAGTTCAGATTTCAAATTTGAATCACAACCTTTAAAATCTTCATTATCAACATCATTCTTGGGTTTGATCATTAGAAGCACAAAAATCTTGCTTGAATTCACAAGTCTTTTCATCTGCCCTACATTAACAAGTGAAAGCTTTATTTTCTTGATATGAGCTCTCACAATATATTCTACTCCAACTTTAAATAAATGATATTTTTTTTCATGTTTATGGAAGATATATTTTCTATCATAAAGGTATGGGCTGCCCAAAACTATGCCACATATATTTAACTACACAACATCAAGCTCCACTTCATCAATGAAATTTGCAGTAATGGCGAATTTCAGTTTACTTTTTCTAGTAACCTGCAATTGTGCATTGTCACACACCCATCCAAGTGGATATAGTTTATGATGTGGAGTAGTTTCCAAGTTTAAACTTTTGACAATGTTTTTCAGAGAAAAGATTGGTTTGAGAGCCACTATTAAAAAGCGTATCAATATTGTTGTATTTTGAGATCACCCTTATGCGAAAAAGTTCTATTCTCCTCTTTTCATTTGGAGTTTAATTTTGTGAGTTTGAAGAGCTAGTGCTAGAAATGGATTCTTTTCCTTTTAACCCCATGGATATGATTTTAGTTTCATCACCCGAATCGGATCCCAAATCTTGTTGAGTGGTTGCAGTTGTATTTTTTTTCCCTTATTGTTGTTTCTCTTTGGTCTCATTTCGGGATGAAGCTTCCAACAATGAGCTTCATCATTACCCTCTCTGGAATAATTTTTTGTTATGAAACCAGCTCAAAAAAGATAGAAAAGATAGATCAACGCCTTAGAATTCAGCCTCTTTGAGGGGGAAACCTCCTTTACATTACATAAATGAACAATTATCGAATGATACAAATGAAAAGACCTCCTTTCTATATATAGGAGTCTAAAGGGTCATAACATAATCAGAGCCGACATAACAATAGTAATGTAAGGGCATAATAACAATAGTGGGCTTCTATGGGGCATAATAGTAACAATATGGGCACTGCATGGGTACATCAATATAATAAGTGGGTTGTACTAATAACAATAAGGGGTTACATTAGTAGTATAGGGACCTAACATGCCTCTCTCCTTAAAAAAGTGTTGTCCTCAAGGCTTGAGTAGTTCTTGATGCTTCTGTATAAAATTCTTGTCCTCCCATGTGCAATATTTAGCAGGTGGGTTCTTCCACTTGATGAGATACTTTGAAATTGATCGATTTCGTAGCTGTCGGGTTCTTGTTTCTGTGACTGCTCCAGGTTCCATTATGATTTTTCCTTCCTCTTCAATTTCTAGTAATATTGTTTGAATTGGGATCTTTTGCAACTTTTGAATAAGTGGCCATACTTCTTCGTCCTTCTTACATTCATCCCTTGCTTCGTTTATCCAATCTGGTTGGATAATAGAAATAGCACAAAACAATGCTTCCACATCCTCATCCTTTCTTGAGAGTGCATCTGCAACAAAATTTTGCTTCAATTTTCTATAGATGATGTCAAAGTCATAACCAACATATTTGTGACACATTTTTTCTGTTCTTCTAAAGATAATAGTGGTTCTAAGAAGTATTTAAGACTATCATGATCCATTTTTACCTTGAAGAGTCTTTCCATTCGGTAAGGTCGACATTTTTTAAGTGCATGTAGTATTGCCAACATTTCCTTCTCATAAATAGCTTGCTTGAGATGTAGCAGTAAAAATACCCAATCACCTACATCAAAACATTTTTCACTACGATGTTGATCTACCTGTTGTTTCATTTGTTTTTGCACCGAAGTGGCGTTATCCTTTAAAAGTTGGAGAACTTGTTGTTGATGCTCGATGTGATCTTTCACTGCTTGAACCTTTTTCTTCTTGATATGTCCTTCTATCTCTAGAGTTTGAGGAGGGGTAATTTCTTCCAATCCTTTACAAGATATGGTCGGATTCATTTCTTGATGCTCGATGTGATCTTTCACTTCTTGAACATTTTTCTTCTTGATATGTCCTTCTATCTTGATAGGTTGAGGAGTGGTAATTTCAACCAATGAATTACAAGATATGGTTGGATTCATTTTTCTTCTATCTCTAGGGTTGGGTCCTGGCGTATATCCTCTTCTTTTGATGTTTCTTGATCATTTTCTTCCTCCTCTTCATACTCTATGGAAAATAATTTCTTCTCAGCACACTTATGACCTTTAGTGCATTTGCTATCACAATTGTAACAAAGCCCTTTTTCTCTTTTTTCTTCCAATTGTTATGGTGTAACCCTTGTAGGTTGTGGAAGTCTAGGAGAAACAACACTTCCATATTTATAGCTGTGAGGGGTAGACTTCCTTGTTGCCATACTTTTACTTTCCACCATGTCACAAATCCCTTTTACTCTTTCCAAGTGCTGTGGTGTTGCTCTAAAGAAGGTTTT
>APFE030150878.1:240980-298198 GCA_000404065.3 Pinus taeda | reverse complement strand
TTGATATATCATGTTGCATTTCTTCCTCTTCTTCATGAGTCATGCTAGAGCTTTCAGGTTGCTTACTAGGTGTTTGCATTTTCTTTCCTCGGGGCATCAATTACCGATAATAATGATTTATTATGCCCCTTTAATTCCTTCAAACTAATTTTTCAAACCAAGCTTATGCAAAAATTTAAAAAAAAAACTACACACCTTTTTTCACTTTGTAGGAGCTTGATATTGAATCTGATGTATCTCTGTAGTTTTAGATCATCCAGTTCTGAAATTGTGTATTTAGTAGCCTTATGTGCCCTCTTTCCAATGCCACTAGTCTGATCCAAATTGGATTCTCCAAGGAAGAGTTATGCACAATCTCCCAAGATGACCTGATTATAGACCTTTCCAGAAGAGCGAAATTGTATGAAGTGCCACGTGTCACTGTTTCCACCTTTGGCTCTGAAAAATATATACAAGAAACTACGGTCCGTCCTCTTTCTGTACCTTCTTACGAAATTTCAATCCAATGCTCAGAGAGAAAGTTATGACGATTTTCCCCAGGTCACCTGTTTGGAATGTAATTCAGGAGTCTGCAAAAAGGCCAACTTCCTCATATCATATCTCTGCAAATATAGCACGAAAAGCTTTGAAATTTCGACCCGAGGTTCAGTGCGATTACTTCTCAAATGGGTTTTTCTTTTAGCTTATGAAACGTTGCAGAAAAAAAAAAATTAAAGCGAAAATTCCATGATGACCTATTTGGAGTAGTGAAACCCTAGAATCCAAAGCTCTGATACCAAATGTTATGAAACCAGCTCAAAGAAAGATAGAAAAGATAGATCAATGCCTTAGAATTCAGCCTCTTCGAGGGGGCAACCTCCTTTACATTACATAAATGAAAAATTCTTGGATGATACAAATGAAAATACCTCCTTTCTGTATATAGGAGTCTAAGGGGTCATAACATAATCAGAGCCGACATAACAATAATAATTTAAGGGCACAATAATAACAATAGTGGGCTTCTATGGGGCACAATAGTAACAATATGGGCACTGCATGGGTACATCAATACAATAAGTGGGTTGTAATAATAACAATAAGGGGTTACACTAGTAGAATAGGGGCCTAACATTTTTGCATGTAACTTTCTCTCCTTTTTTGATAGACGCATTTTTCTTTGCCTTCCCTTTGAAAGCCTTTTCCTTTCCTTTACTCTTAAGTGGCTTTTGACTACCTTCTTTTGGAGTGTTTTTTCCTTTTGCCTCGAGATGAGTGGCTTGCACACACACATCATCTAGATTATTGGGATTAAAAATTAAGATGGTATGCCTAAGGTAACTATGTAATCCCCCTATGTACTTCAGAAATGTGTCGTATGATTGCAAATCTACACCTAACATCAAAGACCTTTTTCTGAAATCTTGTGTGTAATCTTGCACATTTTGACCTTTAAGCTGTCTAAGGTTCTATCAATTCATGATGGATTTCTACATATAATATAGAGGGTAGAATTTTCTTTTGATTGCAACAATGAAATCATTTCAAGAAATTGATATCTTACCATGTTTTTTAATCTCCTCTTGGGTCTTTGATTCCAACCATACTAGTGCTGCACCCTCCATTCTCAAGGTAGCTAACTGAATCTTTATGTCATCCTCTTGAAGGTTTTGAATCCTGCAATAGACCTCCAACTGATGAATCCAATTATCAAGATTCCCTACATTCACTTCATCATTATACATGGGTAGATCAAATTTAACATCAAGTTTTAAAAAATGTGATTTACAGTTCCTTTTGAAGTATAATGATGAGTATGAGTAAGGGTTGTGTTAGTGGGAGAGGGTGAAGATGGTTGTGAAGAAGAAGATGAAAAAGATGGTGTAGAGGGTGGAGGTTTCTCTCCATGTCCATTACCTCCTCCTAAAAAGCCTTCTCCTTTGGGGGGTTTGGAACTTTCCCCTTGCAACATAATATTCCTCTCTTCATAGAGGAACTTTACCATCTCTATCATATCAAATAAAGCCTTTTTGAAGGTCTTCTCATCTTCTGTTATGTTTGTAGGTTCTCCTTCATGAGACATTATCTTTGGAGTCTCAACTGCAACTCGAGACTGAACTGGTGTTGGATATTGTGGCAACCCTGCTCTCCTTCCCTTGACCCAACTTCAAGGCTTCCAACCAGATTCCCTTCTCCTCTTTTGAGTTTTAACCTTGTAATCATGACATAAACTTGCAAACATTTAAATCCTTCTTTCACAAAGCAAACCTGGAGCTCTAATACCAAAATGAATTGATTTATAATATTATATTGTTTTGATAAGATCCTCCTCAGATTAGAAACAAAATGCTTTCATTGTACTTAAGGATTCATGATTTTTTTCAAGTGAAATAATGAGTTTTTATGTTAATTTTATGAGCAATTTAACATAAATAAGAGATTGATCAACAACACAAACATGTACAAAACATCATAAAAAATACATTACAACATAAACATGATAAAGGAGTTCACCCCTCCTGGGCTACATTTCCTTGGTCTAGCTTCCAATGGCTTGGGCCTCTCTATTATTCTCAAAAGTGTAAAAGGATGTGTTTGCAATTCTTAAATGCTTCTAAAACCTACTCCCATGAGTCTAGAATGTCCAAAAATGGCTTTATAGCCTCTTTGTTGCATCCAATTTGGTCAAAAACTGAAGAAGTTATGACCTCTCCTAGTTTTCCTAATATTCGCTCCACAAATCTCACCATTTATGGCATGATCCTACAATTTCGCTCCAAAAAGAACTAACTAGGTGAAAATTTCATCGCGCGACGACCATAAACTATCGACACCAACAAATCCATCGCAAATTGCAATCAACAAGAACCAGCAGGCCTTATGGTTTGTGAATGTTGTGTGGGCGATACGCAATTGCAATAAGCGGTGGACTTGACGGAACTATCAACTACAATATAGCCATGGAAAATTTTAGGGGCTAATGTTCGCCTAGTGGGCTAATTTTCCATGATTTTTGCACAAAAAATATTCGCCAATTTCCAATTTTATAAAAGACAATTCACCCAAATTTTAGAATATAAAATTATTTTACCTTAAAATTTGCCAACATTATATAAACACAATATATAAAATCATTATAAATTTGAATAATTTTACAAATATATCAATAAACATTTTATAGTTTTCATATTAAGGATTAGTGAGATTCACCAATGTTTTTAAACTTCAACAAAATTTTCCATCCTTAAAATTTTCCTTGAGTATAACTGTATCGCATTTGAAATATATCGCAATCGGCGGAGCCAGGGTAATACATATAATGAGACTTTTCATTGTGCAATATGCGATTTCGATATCACAATCTCAACCTAATCCTATCAGGGCTGATTCTGTAACACTTCCCTTCTATGATGTGTGATTGCGATCATCGCATCGCAACCTTGACTTGCCTTGGGCCCGATTCTTTAATGCCTTCCCTATTGCGATGTGCGATTGTGATTATCGCATCACACCCTGGCTTGCTCGGGGGCTGATTCTTTAACGTCGACCTGCCTCCAATATGTGATTTGTGAATTGCAGGGCCAATGGCAGTATGTCACTTGGCGCTTCCCCATTCGCTGAAGAGTCCTGCCACGTCATCTTCTCTTGCCATTTGTCGAAGTCAAACCTGAACTTTGACTTTCTCTAACTTCTTCATATGAGCTCGGATTCGAGTGTCGTTTGTATTGCTAGAATCAGGATGACAAGCACTTCGATCTAAAGCTAAGTTTATCGATATTCTACCACTTTGAGTTTGAGCCTAATTTTGAGCACCTGACCATCAACACTTTAACAAATATAAGTAAAAATGAAAATACACAACTTATTCGAATTTTATTTACAAAGGGATGTGACATTATTTAATTTAAGAGACATGTCTCTTGGGTATCTTGGGTATAGAATACACACTTATCACTCACATATCTCTCCCACACACACATTGTGATATATACTTTATTTTCGTAGTTATTAGTCGAATATCTGAAGTGTGATTTCTTGAATAAGATAAAATAACTATAATATATATTCACTAGTAATTATCATAGTTCATAAATAAATTACTTGTATCAGTTGTACTGAAAAATAAACATAGAGAACCCTATCCAATACTAACATAGAGAGAAAAAAAAAAATTACATATAGTATTTATCAAACATCCCTTTGGAGCAATTGACCAAGAAGTATAGTTCATTATCTCAGAAGTAGAGGATCCCATTTAAATTGCCCTATGGAGAATGTTGTTTCAAGTTTGTGTCAGATATAAAAAAGTATCATAGTGATTGTATGGTGTCTCTTTATACAATGGTGCAAATTGGACTATCCCATGTAAATGTTTTGACTAAGATGGACCTTGTTACAAATAAGTAATAATTTAAGAAGTTCCTTGACCCAGATACAAGATTAATGTTAGTATATTTGAATGATCAAATGGCCCCACAGTTTGTAAAAGTAAACATAGAATTAGTAGAGCTACTTGATAACTATAATATGGTCAACTTATTACCTCTAAATATCAAAAAAGAAAATAGACTTGCAGGTGTAACATTCCCTCTACAAAGGATGTTACAACAATGAGATAGAGCATATGTAATTAGGTGCCTAAGAAACACAACTTCTAAGCCATGAAATATTGTATTCCTGAAGGTCTCCTTGTTGTCAAACCATATGGGTACTAAAAACAGGGTATTCACCTTATGTAGAGGACATGGAAATTAGAGTATCTATGCTATGGGTCTATGGTTATAGCATTTTAAATGCTTGTTTGCGCTCTATAAGAAAGATTTGGTAAAATATATAGAGGATGGTGTGGTGAACCTAGATTGGCTACATAAGAAGTTGGAGGAATTTTTTTTGGCTGGATATGATTGGGATCCACTGGAAGCTCAATCAATATGGTCCTCTAGACTCAATAAGCATGATCCAAACATATTAATGATATGTCCAAGTGAACTTTATCAAAACTAGTTGAATTTTGTAAAAGATCCAATTATGCAAGGATGAGGATCTCTTTGTGATTAGTCTATCAGTAGTATAGAGTTTAAATTTATGGATGTAATGGCATGAGAACCCTTGCGCCATGGTGGAGATCAGATGATACCTTCTTCCAATATATCATATAGGGTTGGGTTTAAAGCAATCTAATTCCCCACTGGCTATCTTTTTGAAATATATATAGTGGTGTTTGGTAGACATGGGCATGGTACAACTGATATAGCAAAGCTTTGGATGTCAACTTACATTGTTAAGGTTCTTTTCATGTCATTGAATTAATTAACTCAAAAAATGTGTCTCGTACTAGGGTATGATTAATACTACGTCTAATCGTTATCAAAGAAATGCCCTTATATTATTGAGAATATAGGACATGCTTTAAACACCTTGAACAACCAGTGATGAAGTCACTGTATTGGGAAGGAATCTGGAAATTACTTGTGTACATGAGCTCTCCTCTATGATTCACACTTAGAACATGGATCTCCAATATTTTATTCACCAGAGTTTAAGAAGGTATGGTCCTATCTATAAGTACTACCGACAATTTGAATACATACATGATTGAATATAAAATAAGGAAAGAGATCCCTCATTGGAAAACATGGCCAAGCCAACCAGTTTGAATGCACCGATTTTAGTTGTTCCATTTTTTATTATGAATAATGACATGACATGTATTATCTCTTCCGACTATTTGTATTGAAGATAATTTGAAATGAATGGACCATGTGAACCTGCAAATATAAATTGAATCACTTCAAATCCATGCATTAGAATACAAATAGACAACATGTTATCTATAAAGATGTATGTTTAGAATATAGAACAACCATTGAATCGAATCTTGTGAGACCTAGTTTGCGAATGGCCTAACAAAGAGAGAAAAAGGAAGAGGAGAAGAAGTGAAACATAATTGAGGGAGAGAAGTGGAAGAGATAAAAAGTTGTAAAGGAGGAAGAGACTGATTACAAAACATATACAAAGAGATAGAAGAGTCCAAAATTCAAAGGCCAGGTAAACCCAAAAAAAAAAATATTTTATCAGGGGATTGGTGTCTCCTTTCAAGTAATATTCTAAAAAAAGTTGAAACATATATCAAGTGTGATTGGGTGATTCCAACAAATTGTATCTTACAAAAGAAAAGAGAGGTTGAAGCCTCTTGTAGGTAGGAGCATATAAAGATGATGTTAAAAGAAATTGGGTGCTCACATATCGCACAAGTCAGTGCTTGGATATTGGTTGGTGCTAGTATATTGTAAAAAAAGATTGATAAGAAGAATAAGAAGAAAAGTGTTTGGTGTTTTTTCTCCTAAAAATGTTTCCGCCTAAAATCACTGGTGTTCATATGTTATGATTGTGCTATTTATGTGGTTTGATTTTTCCTTTTCATGTTTTGTGTTTTTGATCGGCTACTCATATTTTCTATTGGTTAGTTAATGAATTATTTAATTTTTTAATGAGAAGTCAAAATTGGTTACTGATGTTCTAAGTAGTATTATACTAATTCACCCCTTGACCCCGCCCACCCCCCCCTTAATATAACCAAGTTTCCAACATACGTTCTACCACTTTGTGCAATATTTTGTTATAACATTTGTAGGCCTTACTTCTAGATGCATACCCAAGAAAGACACATTCATATGTTCTAGAATCAAAATTGCCTTAATTATCTATATTTATCTATATATAACACTTGTTCCCAAATACTTTGAAGTATTTGATTGTAACTTGTCTACATTTCCATAATTCATAAGGTGTCCTACTTTTGTTCACTCTAATTTGTGTTCTATATTTAAAATGTAGATTGTTTTGTTGATTGATTCTTCCCAAAAGTTGTTCCGTAGTTTGGAATTATTCAACATTTTTCTAGCAATTTCATATATAAATATGTTGTTCCTTTCAACAACTTCATTTTGTTGTGGAATCATTTTTGTTAAAAAATGTCTTTTAAGTCCATGATTCTCATAAAATTAATTAAATTCATTTGGGTAAGATCATTGTTATAACATATTTTTCCACTCTTTCTTTTAAAAAGCTCTATTGGCCTATTTATTATCCCTATTCCCTATGGTAGACTTAATGTTCCTTGAAAAATATTTAAAAAGTATTTTTTTAAAATCCATCCATACGCACTTACTATTCAAACATCTTGCACATGTACACGAATCTCATAAAAGTAATTTGTGTATATACGTGATTCTCCTTAAAGAAATTTGTGGATTCCTACAAACTGCACCATATTTTTTTAAATGTGCACATTTTCGTTCATTTTTGGGCAAATTTTAAGTGGTTAGACTAGAAGCCACTTGTTTCAACGTGTGCCTTAACTACCCCAAAAAACTTTATTGGTATAAATAAATGTCTTTGGTATGAGAAAAGCCATTTATTTCCATAAGAAACCCAACTCTCATGAATTTCCTTATGATATGATTCTGTTTGTTAATGATTTTAAGAATTTCCCCTTAGAAAACCCTAGTCTCCTTGTCTTCCTCATCTCTCCCCTATATTATGATTGATATTTAATATCTTTCTAGAGTAGAAGACTAGGAGGATATCTTTAGTGGCCCAATAAGAAGAAATATGGAGGATGGTTTTGTGCAATGAATGCAATGAGAAGAAAGTATATGTGTTTTTATCGTTGATTCTTAAAAATATTAAAGAAAATCATCTTCTTATTCCATTATTATTATTATTATATGTAACTAATTTCCATTCTATGCATTGAGATTTGATCAAATTGACATTATAAATACAAGCATACTTTGATTCTCCTTTGTCTAGTTGTTTTCCACATGGTTGAAAACCTAAAGATCAAGGGCAGCGAGAGAAGAAGTTGAAAAAGGATCTACTACAACCATCGAGCCTCCAAGCAGGTCTCCTATCTAGTAGATTATTATTTTCCTTGTTTTCATGTGTTTTTGGGTTGGTTTCTTGAGTTCCTATTGTCCGCTCTACTAAGGTTCTCAACCATAACCTTAGGGAAATCTTTCCCTCAATAGAACTAGAAACTCCATTAGGGTGAAACTCATTATAGTTTCTCTCCTAGGTTGTTTGACAATCTTAGGGTGTTGCTGAAGTTTTCCTTTTTATCTTTGAATCATTTTTAGTTTTCTTTAATCTCTAGCACAACCTGATATTTTTATGCTTCCTCTTTTTATTTTTTCCTTTTATAGTAGGTATATGCTACTTCTTCTTAAAACAATCAAATATATACATGCTTTGTTTTGGGAATAGTCCCATATGCTTTGTTTTCTTTGAAATGGATTTTTAGCGTATTCTATTATCTTAAATGGGTTTTTTCTCTCTTTCCAATTTGAAATAAGTTATATAAGTTCATAGGTAATCCAGGTGACTTTGGAGAGGCTCAAAAATCAAAGTCACAAACTCTCAGTGAAACCAAGTCCAAGTCGTAGAGCTCGTCGTCTTGATTCCAACAGCACAAACAACACTCAAATCCGAGTCTGTATGGCCAACTTATTATAGTCAGAAGTTCACAAGTTAAAAGAAGAAAGTGGGACCCGTAAGGCATATGTGGTTGTTGACTGGCCAATTAGCCAACAACACATGACACTCCATTATTGGCTACTTTCCCTTACAGAAAAGACAAAAAAAATAATAATGTTAAAATCTCATTAAAAAAATAATCATTTTAAAATATAAAAATATGGTCGTTAAAATAACTATATAACAAAAATCATATAAAAACAATTTCAAAACAAAACATGGATACCATATAAAACAAAATATAGTTATATAGTGTATTAAAACAAAAACCATTAAAAATAAATATAACCATACAACCATCCAATAAATATGGTTTAAAATTGTGACCACTTTGTTATATATAACCTTTATGGTTATACCCAATGGGTATTAAAATCCAAATATATAAACAAAGGTTATATAAATTGCAATGATCAACCATTGTTTAATATGTCAATGTTTATAGTGTTCCAAAAAAAAAATTGGCAGCTAGACCAACATTCAGAGTTTTATTATATTGGTTGGTTGTATAATTTAAAACTTATGATTATATTAACAACCAACGGGGTGAGTTATGTTTATCAATTCATTTGTTTTATATATATATAAAAATTCTACACAGAGTTTTGAACCCCTGGACCAAAAATTCTATTTACAACATGTTGACCAGCCTGCCATCCATAGGGGCTTTGGTAACTCTGTCACTCGATACATATTTAAGAGACTTTATTCCATTCAATGGGGGAGGCCAAGCTGTGAATGAAGGAATACTGACACAACTGAGATAGTGGAATTATGTGCAAAGTGGAATTGTGTGTGCTTATGGAACTATGCATGGAGAAACCATGATGCAGTTCCAAGAGGGAGAACTTTGACACAGGAAAATATTAGAGGAATATTTTAGATTCCTTGGAGGCCCAAAATTGAAAGTGATGAAATGGGGTCAAGTTTATGCTCAGATTGCTTAGAATTTCACAATGATTGCAATGACACAATCTATTTCTACATTTAAGCAACCAATTTCCCAGAGTTAAGACCTTAGGTGTGGAACCTTGATGCAACAAGCTACAAGGAAACTTTTAGATTCCCTAGAGGCTCAAAATTGACATTTTCATAATGGGGTTGAGTTTATACTCAAATTTCATAATTTTTTGCAAAGATCATGATGGACCAGACGTTTTGGCATTTGAGTAGCCAATTTTCAGGCCATGTTAGATTGGGAGGTATAATGATGCATTTTGGCCACTTTCCTTGTTTTGTTCTGGAAAAAATATGGATGTATGTTGCAGGCTTTGATGATATTTGTATGTTGCAGTAAGACAACAAGATCTAAATATTTGCAGGAATTCACTATTTTAGCTATTGCATAAAAGCTAAGATGGTGTAGGGATGAAAGAAGGCCATGTTGAAACTTTGTCAGAAAGTAGTCATGTTTATAGCCATTAGTCTTAGGATTTTGAAACGATTATGATGATGATGAGTATGTTTTGAATTTGATCAGTGGATTCAAAGGGCCTTGTTGTCGCTAATGTGAGAGTGTCCATTTATGCCACTTTTCTGAGAAGTCATTTATTTGTCTTGTTTAAGAAGAAGACTAGAGTGAGATTTCTTTGTAGGACAATGTCTATTTGGAGATACATGCCACTCGAGATAAGAGTTTCAACCTTGTGTTGTGTTGTAGTACTCAACTACCCCCCATTTATTTGTATTTTAGTTATATAATAATTAATGGGGAACCTTCTTTCATGTTAATAAAGCTATTTAGTGTTCAATAAAGATAAGAAATTTTTTATTTTTTTATAAAATCTCTAAGGTCTTGAACATTTCTCTTATCAGAACCCAAGTATCGGAGGCTCGACCTTAATAATGTTACGAATAATGAAAATCCTGATAGGCCCTTTTATTATAAAGTTAATGTATTATCAGAAGATTGATATCAGATTCTTATAATATCGCAACTTTCCTTTTAAGAAAGTTACGATAAAACCATTCCCCAATAAAACACTTATTGATAGTTAATTTATTTATTAAGGAGTGTTTTTCTAAAATGTAAAGATAAGTGACATGCGCTTCCTTTTTTTTAATTAAAAACTTTAAGAGTCATCGACTCCACAACTGTAACTTGGCATATCGAACCTTCGCAAATATCGTAACTATTAGAGTGTGTCATACCTAAAACTCCCAATATCTCAAAGCCTCTGATACCCATCTCCTCTGATATCCTCTATCCATGATAGTCAATATCTCTGATACTTCCCAGCCCTGATATTCGATATATCTGATACTGGTCCCCTATGATATCTCAAAACCTCTTATATTTCTTTCTACAACCCATATAGGGACTTTCATATTGGGTACTTTCTCTTTAAATCCCCGATATGATATCACCGATATAAAAAAATTGATATCACTTCCCACCTCCACTTATATCCATTATTTCTTTAAATATGATTTATCAGGAGCTTCCTACATCGTAATTTTCTAATGTGCAACCAATTGATTTCTCTGATATATTTCTTCTGATACGCTGATGTGTGAAAATCCACGTGAATTCATGTTTTTGACATTTAATATTTGAAAGTGGTGAATTTATGGTTTTCTATATTATAATCAACCTCATTCATTACAGTTTGATTATATCATAATTCACCCTTTAAGATATAAATTGTTATGCGAAACTTGTTATTTGCGCTAAGTCTTTCAGGTGAAGAAGTTATTCCTCAGACTTGTGTTTTTTTATTTTAGGCTAGTCTCGATAAGCACAATTATGAAGAAATTTCTAAAGCAAGCAAAGCAAAGAAGAAGCATGTTTCTCAATAGCAATCAACCTCTCATCCAACTCAAAGCGCCAATATGCCAGAATTGTTTTCTGACACAGTCTATTCCCTAAATGCTAGAAAGGCCTCTTGAGAATCTATTTATAAACTATTTGAGGATGAAGGAACAAGAGTATGAAGGACCAAGAGTCACATAAAGAACCATAACAACCGAGGATTCAATACCAGTCTCTGATACCACTTACAGTGATGTGGTGAATTCGTTCTTGCATTAGATTGTGGCCTGACCCAAAATCCTTCCTTATACAGACATGGTTCGGTGGGTCATTGACAACTTAGCTATTGCATAAAGGAATTTCATGACACAAAAGCAAACAATTATCAACTCATTCAGCAGTAACGATTTTAGTGCAATGTACCATTTTCCACCATCTCAGCGCAAATATAACAAATAGTTTATGGAGAAATTCATGAGCAACATTGATCATGCATCAGAACCCATTACGGAATGGAGAAGAGATACCAACAAGTATAGGTGTGAGGAAAAGTGTATGTATGCAGTTGATTCTCTCATTGGTCCGTATTGTCAAGTAGCTACCATGATATGTAGGCTCTTTGTTTATTCCAATACACATAATTTCTTCTATCAATGGACACCACTAACTGATTCTTCCTTAGAAGGATATACATTAGATTGGAGAAATATATTATCTGATAACCTAGCCACTCATATGCTGAATTCTAGAAGTAAGTGTAGAGTTTCAAAAAACATAATTCCCCCTTTCTACATGAGTGCCTATGTAATGGATTCCCTATGCTTCACTATGGATTTCACCTCTATGGGATGGAAATGGACCTTAGAGGACTCGACCCCTATCCATATATATCATGATATCCTTTGGGAATCCAAGTAGCATCCTCACTTTTATAAAATCTGCAATAGAGTTATTTTTCCTATTTATCAAATTATCTTTAACAAAAAAACTCCTAAGATTTCCCTAGAAGCCAAAACAGACTTACTTTAGGTTGGAAACCGATTTGATGAAGAGTTATTTACTTATGTCTGGGTCTTTGGTAGTCCTTCTAATCCCCATGTATTTCCCCTGTATATCCTAGACAAACTTTTGGCTCGAGAGATAACATAACAAACCGTAGGGAATGGTATTACAAAAGTCTTAAAGGATTCTAATAAGAAAGTGTGGCCTATTTTTCCCCTTCATTGTGGTATGTATACTTTGGATAATTTTAAACATGCATCTATTGAGATTAATTATATCTTAGAATTCAATTTTACTACTATCCCTAATAGACAGTATGATTCCCATCAAATTGTCGAGAAGGTTACTGCACAGTTAATTATTAGACAGTTCTTTCATGAACCATACAAATTTTATGACTTATTTGAAAAATCTTCCACTTATTCAATGGTTACTAGACAAGCATCAAAGCAATTGACTCCATAGGAAATGACTTAATTCACTCAATACCGGGAAACCCGGCTATCCCATTTACTTATAGATTCATTAAAGCTTCCTTTAGAAACCACAATTCAGGATGATGTTATAATTACCAGTTCCACACAGGCTACTGATATGCCTCAAACAAAGGAGATAGGAGCTTTCTCCTCTTCTCAGGCTAAAGGTATTTTTCCTTGTTCCAAGCTTGAGAAAATATGGGAATAGTTTAGCCATGTTTTGAAGGACAGTGAACCACAAGTTTTGAAGACTCCTTTACAGGAGAAGGTCATGAATATTTCTAAAAGTTTGGAATAAACTCTGATCATAGTAAAGGCCTCTGACAAGCCTTTAGAAACTAAAGATATTGAAGTTATACTAGTCTTCCCAACCTTATAGGTTGTATTAAGGGTTGAGGAGATTCCTCCACTTGATGTATTCTACAGTCCTAAGCATAAGGCCATTGTTAAAAGACAGAGAAAGAAAAGAAAGATCGAGCAATCCCAGACTTTAGTTTCTAGAAACACTTCTTTTGAAGTAGTATGGAAGGGTCCTTTGTCCACTCCTTCAAAGGAACTAGGAAGACTTACTCAGTTCACACGAGCTTATTCTTCTGTAACTATGGACAAATTCACTGAAGTACAACAATTATTGAAGGAAAAGGAGGACAAAATTGTGCATTTACAACAGAGTCTCGATATCAAGAAACAAAATATTGTTAATCAATGGTAGGGACAACTTATTGAGCTCTAGAATAATTTTAATGCCCTTAAAATCCAACATGACTTTGATTTTTAGGCCTGCGATACTCAGATACAAGAATTGCATAACAGGATTGAACAACTTAAAGTTAATCCTGAATTAACATAGTTAAAAAAGGAAGAAGGAGAGTTAAATACTCTCCTTGCTCAACAATAAATCACATTTTTTTAGAAGTTGGCCATTATTCATGACTTGTGCAGCTAGTTCCTTGGTGGACCAATTATTAGACCTCTGAACATATTTTGGTGATATTGAAGAAAATATTGTAGGTTTCATAATGTTGCAGGAAAATGCCAATGGGAGATCAATTGATCTCCTTAGGATAAAATAATCACACAAGGAAATAATCTTCAAAGAATGGGAGATTCACCTTAAGCGGGAAGAATCAATAGTGTTCAATGCAAGGGATATCTCTAATAACCTCATTGAAACCATTAGTGATAACTTGTTTCAAGCAAATCTCATTTCAAACTTCCCTAAGGGAGCTCTGCTAGATATCAAACTTCTCACTAAAATGTGGTAAGAATCATCCGAAAAGTAGGCCGAAATAATATATCGGCTATCTAGAAGATGATAAAGATGCAGGCTGCTCTTTATTATTAGAAGAGCGAGGTGCAAGTGTTGGCTGCTCAATAGAGGGCTACGACCCTGATTACCTTGGGACTCTGACTTCCCCTGATGCACGGGAGGCGCGGGAAAAACCACTAGTGAAGAAGATCCAGAAGATGCTGATCCAATAGGCGCCTACTAAAAAAAGGGAGAGTAGAAGAACTCGTGCTCATGGAAGGTAACATGTCGGGACGGTGAGATCGAGAAGAAGGATCAAAACATCGAAAGAAATTGACTTACAATGTCATTGGAAGTTCTTAGTCAAGCCTCACAGCCAATGGTTAATGCTCAGATAACTATCCAACACCACCACCCACATGTAGCTAACGTTAAGGGATGCCATATTTATTAGTCAAATGCAGATTTATTCGAAGACTCCACCTAAATTGAAGCCCATGATAGATATCTACTAAATTCAACAGTGAATAGGAGGATAATCCTATGCATAGGCCTAGTCAAGTTGTTATAACAAATTCTAAAAATGTCTCATTGATTTATTTTCAGAATTGTTTGTTAAAATTGCTTCATGCTTTTACTCTACTTTGCTATATTTGTATTTCATTTTGAGACTGTAAATCCCCCTCCATTTGAATGGAGCAAGGGTTTTGAATTTTCGAAAGAAGGCTTTTTTTTGCACTATTGTAACTTAAGTTCCTCTTAATAGAAATTTGAACCACTACTATTTTCTCATGAGTGGAGTTATGATGTATCGGGTACTACTATCTGTTTATTATTACTTTTCTTAAGATTTGAATGGTTATTTGATTACATTTATCATATATGTGTTTTAAGCAATCATACATTTTTCACTACTGATATACATGATTGAAATCATATATTATATGCATAAACAACGAAATCTTATATGTGTGATGAATTTATTAACTAATTTAATTAACTATTTAATTAAATTAGTTATAATTATCTAATTTAACCTCATAATAACACAATAATATATATTGTCCTATTGCTTATGAGATCTTTTTGAATCACATATATAGATAATTTTTCACAGGATAGATATTTAGTTTAAGTACTCTTTGTTTTCAGTTTTAACTATATCATAACATCTCACTTATATACTCCATCCATTTCTTATAATTTATTTTAAGGGAAACATGTCCCATAATCCCAGTCGGAGCCACCATCCCAAATGGAAAAGGACCTACTCTAAGGTCCCAACCAAGTGGTTTTCCCTAATGTTGAGGCAGACAATTCAAGACTTCAACATGTTGATAGAGATTTTACTATGTACTCATCTTGTTATTACAAAGACTAATGAAGCGACATCCCCACCCTTGACCCAAGGCCCATAGACATAATCCACACTGGACGTACTTCATTATTAAAGATTGTGTGCATTGGCTTAATGGTGTCGATTATGCTTCATATTCTTTAAGCGTTTTGTATACATGGTTTTTAATACTCTTTTCCATTCAATTCTGAATACATCGAAGAAAAGATCTTGGTTAATTTCGGTAATTGAGAGAATCTGGATCAAGTTTGGTATTAGAGAAGTCTTCTCGCTAATGTGAATTGCGAGTGTGAATGATAACCAAAGACAACCATGAAAGGTATAAAAAGTCTCAATATTCTAACGTTCATTTTGATTACAAGAAAATTGGTAATGATGAGAAAAGTTTATAGCATAGAAAATCATGTATATTTTTTGGTTTGAATAATAATGTTATTGCCAAGTGTTGGAAAAGAATGGCTTTGTATAGGAAGGTTATGGCAACCAGGAAGAAGTCATGACATAAATACCTTCTCCACATCAGGGGAAAAAAAAGGTTAGGAAAGTCTAGAGGATGAAGGACCATTGCAACCATTACAACAAGAAAGGACACTAGAGAGCTACATGTTGGGAGCTTCATCCAGAGTTGCGTCCCAAGAAGACTCCATCTAGAGTTGGTAACCTTTCTAAGTAGTTTCGTGCGACCACCATTGTAAATCACATGCTGTGAAATTCTTTATAAAAGTGATGAATGTATAACATCACTTGTCTATGCAACATAGTGATATTTTTTCCTTTAAGTTGAATAGAAAAGGGTTTGGTTTATAATGTAAACTTGACCTTGAGTGTGTTATAACCATTTACAAAAATGGTGTTTTCTTGGGTCATGTTTTGGTCATGTAATTGAACATGTATTAGCAACTACGAGTTTAAATATTGATATAGATGTCGGTTTCATCATTACGAGTTCTGAAGTACAAAGGTGAAGGAATGGGAAGGTGTCCTTTTAGAGGCATTTGTTATGAAGATCAAGATTACATTCATGTCTGGAATGATCCAGGTGGATTTGGGAGCCTCAAAAATCAAATTCACCAACTCTCAGTGAAACAAAGTCCAAGTCATAGAGCTCGTCATCCTGATTCCAATGATGCAGACGACACTCAATTATGAGTATGTATTGCCAACTTATCATGGTCAGAGGTTCACAAGTTAAAACAAGAAAGTGAGACCCATAAGGCATACATGGCAGTTGACTAGCAAATTAGCCAACAACAAATGGCATTCCATCATTGACTCTTACCCCTATAGAAAAAATAAAAAATAATAATGTTAAAATCAAACAAATCATTTAAAAATATTAAAATATTGTTATTAAAATAACCCTACAACATAAATCATATAAAAAATAATTTCAAAACAAAATATGGTTACCATATAAATCAAAATATAGCTATATGGTGTATTAAAACAAAAGCCATTAAAAAATAAATATAATGTAATATAACCATCCAATGAATATGGTTTAAAAGTGTAACCACTTTGTTATATGTAACCATTATGGTTTTTCCAAATATATAAACAAGGGTTATATAAATTGCAATGGTCAATGTTTTTTTAATATGCCAATGGTTATAGTGTTCCAAAATTTTATTCGGCAAGTAAGACCAAGATTCGTTTTATTATATCGGTTGGTTGGATAATTTAAAAATCTATGGTTATATGAACCAACTCGCAAGTTATTTGAGTTATTTTTATTATTATTCTCTGCCCCTTCGGGGCTGTCAGGGACTATAGTAATCGATTTTAGTCCCTAGCATTACTTTGACACGATAATCAATAAAGATATTTTAACTTAAAGAAAAGTTTTTTGAAATGACACATCAACCAATACAATATTTTTTATTTTAACTAAAGTTTCTTGAAGTCTCTTATGCTTTTAACCAATCAACGAAATCTTCTTCTTATTTGGCCTCAAACCAAGGTATACAGACTCAAAAGTTAGGAAAAAGTTAGGTGAAGTACAAGTAATTAAAACAACCTGTCACCTACATGAAGTAATGCTATCTTTGCCTTAGCATTAATTTGCAACATTTAATGTTAAGAAAACTTATGGCATATCTTCTTTGAATGCGAAAGTATATTTTTGTTAAAAATTAGTTCCCAAGTTGTAGGTTACAGGTGGTGCAGGTTACAGGTGGTGCATGCATGAAGTTGGCAGCTGGTGTTTTCGAGCATACACGATGTCGAACATATAGGCAGTGATGGCATCTTGATAAGAGGAGAGCTTGAATAAGAGGAAAGCTTCCGACCTGCGTGGGAGTCTACCATGCCTGCAAGTTGATGGCAAGATGATGCATGGAAGTTGATAAGAGGAGAGCTTGAATAAGAGGAAAGCTTCCGACCTGCGTGGGATTCTGCCATGCCTGCAAGTTGATGGCAAGCTGATGCAGAGGCATTATTTTGTTGCTGGAGGCATTATTGCAAGCTTCAGCACCCCTATTTTTGTTGCAGGCTCTACGTGTGGTGATACTTCTTCATTTCACTTCTTCATTGTTTTTCTTTTGGTCAGCTCATTTGACGCATAGCTCTGGCACATGGTACCTCTCAGACGAACTACATCCTTTGCAGTGTATGGCCTCTGTGTGAGGCGAAATCGCTCTGAGTTCCACCATGTTTGGACCTCTGCTACTTCTACCTCAATTTTTGCTTCCTCGTCCATCATCTGCACCACATTCATTCCACAATCTATATAAGTTTTACACTCTAACAGTGCAATGATGCAATTTAGGCTTAGCTTTATGTTTCAAATCAAATTTAGCCCCAAAATGGCTGAGATTTTACTCTGGAAGAACATGGTTATCACTTATCAGATATAATCTATGCTATAATGAGAAAAGTTTTCAACCAATATTTAGACAAAGTTTTCAACCAAAATTCAGAGCTGGCCAGGTAAAGACTTCTTGTAAAAAGCAAACTGAAACCAATTTTTTTATATTTCATATTGTTGTCTATAGTTTCTCCTTTTCAATTCAAAATTCATTTTTGGTCATCTAAATAAGTCTAAGAAATAGCAAACCAAGAACAGTTTTTTCTATTTCATAATGTTTTGCCTATACTTTTAATTTTTACGGTCGAAAGCTCATACACGTTGTTCAAATTTATTTGCAGTAACGGTTCTTGATTCATGAAAGCTTGATCGTTATTTCGCTACATTTAATAACAAACTTCACGAATAGCTTCATAGTATTGTGCAAGACATGAATTTTATGACACTTAACAGGATGACAAAAGAAAGATTAATAACATAGCAAGGCCTGAATTTCACGACATTTGCAACTTCAAAAAAGAAAGATCAGTAGCATAGCAAGGCATGAATTTTGCGATATTTACAGGTTCACAAAAGATAGATGAACAACATAGCAAGGCATGAATTTGACGAAATTTACAGGTCCTGTTTTGCTAAGCGATTTTCATCTTTAGCCATTATTTAGTACTCATTCTGCTAAAAAATTGAAGAGAATGTTCAGTGGAAACGCAACCTGCTTGGTCGAGAGCGGCCCGTCTTTTTGCACTAGTCGCAAGACGGCCTTCACTCTGTCTTTACCGCATCCCTGTGTATCCCGTTTTCTCCCCATCTGCAGCCGCTAAGAAGCCGTCGTTTTCTTTTCCCTTTCCCAATTAGGAGAGCACCAGCGCCACTCCACTTCATTCACTTGAGAATTGAAGAGAACCCTCCCACGTAATAAAAACAACCGAGGGCCGAACAGTTAAGCCGCATAACCGAAGGGCAGATAGCCGCTCAAAACAACATAACTCCCCAAGGAAAAGTAAATATGTTGCCAATCCGATGTGGAGGCTAGAATAGGAATGCGACAGAGAAGAGTCTGAAAATCTAGACACTGGCAATAGGGTCTCAGATTTGGCGGGGGCCTCTCGGCACTCCTACTCTTATCGCATGGTCGCGGACAGATGCTAGGGTTTTACCATGTCATTTCATTTGGTAACTCAATCGACAGATTCGTATGCTTCACTGATATACGATAGCAGTGGATCAAGGTAAACTATATCTGCTCGATCCGCTTGCTGAACTGTTGCATCGGATCTGAATTTGGATCTGAAACCGGCTTTGCGATTGGATTTGTATCTCGATCTGCACCTGGAACTGAGCTATTCGAACGCAATAACACGTAATTGCGGTTACTCTGGCCTAGTGAGAAATGCATGCACTGCTACTCACACGTGAAATCCATGCAAAAGGCAGTATTTGTGTGTTGGAGCCACTGCTACTGCTATGTTGTCCATTCCGTCGATTTGCATACGCTTCCGTCGATTTGAAGGGGGCCACATATAAATAAAAGTAGAGTCAATGTGTGTTCAAATCGATCCACACAGATTCAATATACTGGTTCAAATCAATCCATGCTTATTCATCTGTTCACAGCATTACAGCTATCTGATAACTTGTGGTTGGAGATAAATTCAGTATTATGTCATTTTGGACACTACAATCTATGCATATACATGTGTACCAAATGCTTTTGCTTGTCGTTCACCAATGTTCTGGTTTTTAGATGCATGAACAGATTCACATTCAGTTGTTGATTTCAATACATATGGATCTACACTTAGAAACCCTGCTAAAGAGCGTGGACTCCCAAGTTTGAGCTAAGCTCTTAGAGCACTTCTTAAAGAAATGCACCGGCTACCGAGATAAGAATATTGCCTCTATGAATTTGCATGACAATTAGGAAAGGTTTTTCTGGTAAACTCACTTCCATTGGTTCTATGGATTTGCATCGAAATTATGTTATGTTTTCAATTGACGGTCGTGAGATTTAGTGTGTCCTGCCAAATTGCATGAATGCATAGCCATCAAAGCTAACTTTCTTCTGTGACAGTGCACCTCCAAAGGCTAGGAAGATTTCGATAGTTTCTCAGTCGATGCATTTCGCAATGCAAGGAAGGCTGAATCGGTGAATTTGTAAAGAGCTTGAAAAAGTAAGAATTGTTGTTTAAACTTTAAAAGAACTACTCCAACCAAAAAAAGATGTGGTTCTTTTGTACTTCTTTTGAAACAAATAACCTAAACAAATGGGGCCGAACGTTTAAGTGGAAAACCGAGAGCTGTATTCCCATACAATTATGAATAGCTTGTTCAATCATATGCAGTTATGTTTAGAGTCTATTTAAAACATTATAATGGTGGTGATTTGATATTGGTTCTACGAAACATAATCACTAACGCTTGTTTCATTTTCCCATTTCCTTTTAATCTATTTTATTAATTAATGTTGCACATGAATCTTGTCAAGCTTGACCAAACTTCTAACGCATGGCTTTGTGCTTTCCGAAGTTTGAAGCATATCTTCTTAAAGCATTCGGCTATTGCCTCTCCGCTAACCTGTAAAGGTTCGGCTATCACCTCTCGGCTATTGCCCTTTCTCTAAACTGCCTAACCTGCAAGGGCCTTCGGCTAACCTGTAAAGGCTCTGCTAGAGCGGCTCTTGCCTTTCTCTGAACTACCTAACCTGCAAAGGATCAGATCATAGCTCTCTGGCTGGTGGTGGCTAGAACAGCTAGGTAGGGACTAGCTGCCATGCAGCATGTCTTGTTTCAATTGTTTTATGTATAAAAGGTTTGTTCAAAGTTTGAACCTGCGACCCCGCCAGACCAAACATCCTATTTACAAAACGTTAACAAGCCAGCCAACCAATTTTGCCCCATAATATTTAAGCAATATTTTTCCCTTCCATGGGGGAGGCCAAGTCGTGAACAAAGGTACATGATGAAGCTGAGACAATGAAATTATGTGTAGAGTGGAACCACGTGCACCCATGGAACCATGTGTGGCAGAATCATGATGTAGTTTTAAGAGGTGAAACCTTGACACATGAGAATTTTAGAGGAATTTTTTGGATTCCTTAAAGGTCCAAAATTGACAGTGACGAAATGGGGTTAATTTTATATTCAAATTGTTCAAAATTTCACAAAAATCATGATGGTGCAGTTTGTTTCTGATTTGAGCAGTTGATTTCCCAAACACAAGTCCTTAGGTGTGGAACCTTGACACAGTAAGGGAATTTTTAGAATCCCTAGAGGCCCAAAATTGACAATTTCAAAATGGGGTCGAGTTTATACTCAAATTTCACAATTTTTCGCAAGGATTATGATAGACCATCCATTTTTGGCATTTGAGCAACCAATGTTTAGGCCATCATCATATTGGGAGGTATAATGATTCTTTTTGGCCACTTTGCTTATTTTGTTTTGGCGAAAGGATGGATTTATGTTGCATGTTCTGGGGATCTTTGTTTGTTGCACTAGGACAAGAATATCTAAATATTTGTAGAAATTCATCATTTTAACCATTGCACAAAAACAAAAATGGTGCAAGGATGAAAGAAGGCCATGTTTACACTTTGTCAGAAAGTAGTCATGTTTCCAACCATTGGGGTTAGGATTTTGAGACGATTATGATGATGATGAGTATGTTTTGAATCTGATCAGTGGATTCAAAGGGACCTATTGGAAGTTATGTGAGAGTGTCTATTTATGCCACTCTTGTGAGAAGTCATTTATTTATCTTGTTTAAGGAGAAGACTCTGAGAGTGAGAGTTCTTTGTAGGAGAAAGTATCTTTGGATAATAATGCCAATCGAGATCAAAGTTTCATCCTTTTGTTAACAGATATTTTTTTCTGTACTCATCTTCTTCTTGCAGAGACTAATGAAGCAGCCTCCCCACTCTTGACCTAGGGCTCAGAGATGTAGTCCAGACTGGACGAACTTTGTTATCAAACATTGTGTGCATTGTCTTTATGGTGTTGATTATGTTTCCTATTCTTTAAGTGTTTTGTACATGTGATTTGTTCATACTCTTTTCCATGTAATTTTGAATACATCACTAAAGAAAATGATCTTGGTTAATTTCAGTAACTGAGATAATTCAAATCAATAGGGTTGCTCAGATCAGGATTTGAAGTGAACGATGGAAGTAGTAGGGGTTTTTGGTTTGTTCATGAGTGGTAGGGTTTTGATCCTAGTGGAAATGCTTGTTAGGGAAGCTATTATTTAAGAGTGGTAGGGTTTTGATCTAGGTGGACTACTAACAATATGCTTCCATAGGTAAAACAACCATACACTTTCATGTGGCTAATTTTTCACGACTACGGGGTATGTTGAGAACTTGCACCTGACAGAGTTGCTTATTCACGTTGCTAGTGAACTTGAACCTTTATATGTGGTTGGTCACGCCTCTAGTGGACTTGAACCTTTGTGTGTGGTTGGACGGGTGTAAGTTTTCATTGATTTTGACATAAATTCACCCTTTAGTTGTGGAAACTTAGAGTAATTACTTATTAACTCCTTTAGTGGATTAGAACCTTTTTGTGTGTTTGGATATGTCATTTTTTTTCCATTGAACTAGGGTTTTTGTGATATTTAAGAATTGATCAGATTTCCATGGAGTGGAATTTTTGTGAATTTCACTAGAAGTACCTACTACGAATTCCTACTCAACATTCCAACAATATCGTAGTTTACAAGACCCTGAGGCGAGGAACAATCGAGGCTAAAAGAATCAATAGCTAAGAAGTGGTTGGTGTACTCTTGTAAGGGGGTTGTTGATTGGTAGAATTGTCATTTAAGTTAGTTTATATTGTATACATTATAATCTTAAAAGATGACAAAGGAAATGCCACTGTTATCATGGATAGGACAAATTATGATCATAAAATGGAAGAACACCGAAACAATAGTGGTTGTTATAGAGTTCTAAACAAGGATCCTAGCAACAAAATCCTTCACCAAGTAAGTAACAAAATTAAAAACTCCTCTCTTGATGCCACTATTAAGAACAGATTAATCCCTAATAATGCCATTATCCCTATAATTTATGGAGTGCCTAAAATCCATAAAACTGGCGTTCCATTAAGACCTATAGTAAACACTATAGGATCACCCACTTATTGGTTAGCAAAATATCTTGCGAACAAACTTAGACCTTTATCCGGTAACACTCTCTCTTACATCAAAGATTCCGCTTCCTTCATAGAATGGATCAAAAACCTAGAATATAGTGACAGTGACCTAATGGTTAGCTTTGACATAGTGTCTCTCTACACTATGATTCCGGTGAATGAAGCCTTAGAAGTATTGAAGAAAATCACAGACCTTGAAACAGTGGAACTAAGAGGCATTTGCCTTAAATATTCATACTTTAGTTTCAAGGGAAAAATCTATGAGAAAACACATGGCGTTACAATGGGCTCTCCATTATCACCATTGATTTCCAATCTATACATGGAACACTTTGAGAAAATGGCCCTCAGGTCTTTCCCCTTTACCCATGAAGAATGGAAACGATATGTAGATGAAATTTTTGCTAAATGGAGCCATGGTTTGGACAAACTTAAGGAATTTTTATCTCATATAAATAGCCTCTCTAAACACATAAAATTCACTATTGAAATTGAAAAAGACAACCAGCTCCCCTTCTTAGATGTCCTCCTTACCAAGAAAAATGGCAAGCTAAGCCACCAGGTCTTCAGAAAGTAGACACACACTGACATATACCTTCATTCAAACTCCCACCACCATCCGAAGAAAAAAGTTGGTGTCATCAAAACCCTAGCCACCAGAGCCTCCAAAATCTCTGACCCTGAACATTTAGAGGAAAAACTTAACCATCTCCATGAGGTCTTTGTAAACAATGGCTATCAAAAACACATTATCCAAAAAATAATTAAAGATTCCATTACCATTAAACAAAAAAGAAAATCTCTTGAAAACCCTAGAATCTCCTTACCCTATATTAAAGGAACCACATATAAAATTGCCATAGTTCTCACCAAGCATAACATTATGGTTACATTCACGCCCCTTAACACCCTAAAAAACATGCTTGAGTTTGCTAAGGACTTAATAGACCCAAAAATCACAAAGGAGTATACTCGATTTCTTGTTCTTGCGGTAAAGTTTATATAGGTGAAACAGGGAGATCCTTTGGAATAAGATTAAAAGAGCACATTAATGATATTACAAGAAAAAGGTCGGAAAAAACAGGTCTAGCAGCACGCATGTTTTTCCTCACACTATATCTGTATGGAACAAGCAAAATTAGTCCACAAGGAAGACCATTATTTAAAAAGAAGGGTGAAAGAGGCAATTGAAATTGAGAAATCCTCCAATAACATGAATAGGGATGACGGTCTTAAATTAAGTAGCACTTGGAAACCCTTATTAAATAAAATGAAAAAGCATTAAATTAATCTAATACTCCCTCTTAGTAACATTTGATAAGTCAAAAAATTACTTCATTAAAATTAATTCATAACTAGTAACTCATTTATATAACATATCATATAATTAAATAATTAATAATAATAATTTCTTTATTATATATATAATATTTTATTATATTAATCATAATAATATAATTATATGATACAATAAGACTAATAGATACTCTAATCATATAATAATTTTTTAAATTGTATTAAATAATATAATAATGAAATAATAACAATAACAAAAAAATATTTATAAAAAAAAAACAAAAATTATAATATAATTAAATGAATTAATAAGTAATTAAAATGATAAATAAACAGAAATAATAAAAATTAAAAATTAAATAGATAGATAAGATAAATTATATATTTCTATATATGATATATATATATATATATACTATATATATATATATATATTTATATATATATTACAAATAATAAAATAAAATAATACAAATAAATAAATTAACACATAAAATAATATAATATATATAACAAACAAATACGTTCAGATATATTCAATCATTAAAACCTAAAATTTAAAATCATATTAATAATATTAATAATAGTAATGAAATAAAATTAATTAAATAATTTAATATAGCTACTTCCCTGCTCGCTACTCATGGTCTGCCTCCATTGCTACTGCTTCTTTAGGCTACCTTCATACTGCTCTTGATGGCCAGGTGGCCCCGTATTCAAGGTTGGTTAAGTAGTTGGTTAAGTAATTCCAAAAGCACCACCAGTATATGCACCGGTTCGATATTCAAGTGCCAGAGGTGGGGGCTAAGACATAAGCATTTGACCGAGTTGACCCGGTTCCAGAAGTTGACCCAGTTCCATACCTTCCAGGATTAGAAGTTGTCGCAGAGCCACATTTAGATGTTCGTGATAGAGATGATTAGTTTTAAAAAAAAATAATTAATTAATTAATTAATAATTATGAATCAATCAGGCCGACATTATAAACAATAAGATATCAAATATCTTTCTAAACAACTATTAATAGCTCCATAATTTTCACGACTCTCTCTTCTCAAAATACAGATCTCATTGCCCTGATGATGGACTCACCTAGCTAGTCCGAAACATTGGTTTCATAAATTGTTCACAGGTTTTTCCACTAGCATAAAATATATTGTATACATTCAAAATGTAGCATATAAAAACACCAACCACTTGAAAGGTGGTTAATGCCTAATATTTGTGATTAGATTCTTTCTCAAGTTTCCCTTATTAGGTTACGCTATAATTTATTTCATTTATAGCCCTAAATTCATATGGAAGCTTATACTTCGTTGCATGGGAAATTGATGAAACCCAAACCAAACTAGTAAATATACAAAAATGAAGCTTAAGGTAGATGTGAATGTTCCTTCTGCCTTACAAATATGAGTGGAAGGTGGTCTTAAAAACAAAGAATACTTATCAAGGAAATGATCACATATTGTAGCCCAATTCTTCATTGGGGAAATTTCATTTAGGGTTCCTCTTTTATGAATGTGTGAGGAAAATAATACTAATCAATGATTGTATACAATTTCTTAATCTCACTATTATTCCTCCAAATTGTCAATTTTTGGCTTTATTTAAGCCTATTTATTTTCTATGTTGTGATTTTAAATGTAGTTTAGAGATGCCTTATGCACTACCCCATCTTAATCGTGATGTACCTCACAATGCTAAATAGTTGTATATTAGCTTTGTTTTTCTTGTAAGTATATGTTGTAGCAGCCACAACCACCCTCCAAAATTTTCCATAGCCTGTTTTGGAGCCTCCCTACCAACCTTACACAACACTTTGTCTTGCTTCATCAAGTACTCAAGCTTCAGTGTTTTCCTCGCACAAAGGCAGTCTGTCGATCACGGTTGATCCATTCCCCTCATAGGTTGCACACCGGGAATTGGTCTAGCTACAGGCTGAGCAACATCCCCTTGAAAATTGCACATTTATGGAGGGCAACCAACGTTGCCTCTAGAAATTGCGCAATCCTCTCTAACATCCTGCTAGGCTCCAAGATTGCACAATCCTGCCAGCCAACCCTCCCAACAGGATTTGCGCAAGGCTCCAGGATTGCGCAATCCTGCCAGCCAACCCTCCCAACAGGATTTGCGCAAATTTTCCCAGCAACGGGTTGTTCATCCTAGTATTTTCACAAATCTGGGTAGCAGTCAGTTGCTCTGCCTAAAAATTGTGCAAACCTCCTGGGCATTCAACCCAACTCCCAACAAGAAATGCACAATTTTCTCCAACAATTGAGCAGTCTCTTGCATGTGCAATTGAGTTGACAGGTTCCCTCCGGGACTGAGAAAAATAGACTTGCATGCATGGGTTTTTTCTCTCAAGGCAACATGCAAAGGCATCCCTTGTTTTAGGGATCTATGTTTATCAATTGGAGGTTACATGCAAGGAGCAATTCAAAAACCTCCCACCAAGTGTTGCTTCCCCTAGATTTGTGGCATGCGCATCATAACCTCGACGTTATCAAAACTCATCAACCAGACACTGGATAACTCATTCCTCACATCAACCTTGTAGCGCTCACATCTCACATCACATCTAGGAGAAATCGGCACATTCAACTAAGGTGTTTTCGGGTAAGCCCATTTCCCATGCCTTGTACTGCATTTCTGTTGCTTTTTGTGTTTTCACTTGTAGGAGTATTGTTTGCTTGATTTCTTTGAACACTTGCTGTCATTTACATATATACTAGCTTGTCCTAGCTCTCTTTCATTTTTTGTTGCTATCTCACTATTGTCACATGCATGAAACTGTTTTGCACGGACGTTCACCCAACTGGCGAACTGCCTCACCCACATGCATGTTGATCTGTTTGTCGAATCTTTCATTCATGTTTTTCGTGCACTATTAATCACTTCTGCTATCACTTAGTGTTGTTATGCATTCACTGACTTACTTGCTTTCAGTCGCCCATTGGCAAGTCAGACTAATCTTGGCCTAGGCTCTACCTTCACCAACGTTTCATTACACAATCTAGGAAAGGAAGGCTCACCTTCCTCTCCATATTTTCACATTCCTACCCAGAATTGGCCTCCAGGACTATTTTGCACATTTATGGAGGACAGTGGCTGCTTGGCCCAACAAATTGCACAGATCTGTCCCTAAGCCAGCAGTCCTTCCCAGTTGGAATTGCGCATTGCACAATCCCAATAGTTAGCGGCGAGACTAGACTGTGCATTGCAGAGTTCCAGTAGTTAACCAGTCTCTCAGCGGCCCAAACTGCGGCTTGAGCAGTCTTGGCAGTCGATCTCCCGAACTCCCAGCCAAAATTGTGCAACCTTCATGATCATTCACTCAGGTATGTTGCAAGTCAGTACTCATGTTCATTTTGGTTTTCGACTGACAAATTGCTTGCTATGAGTGTTTACATGTCTCCAAGTATCGCAGGTGTTCATCTACCTCTCAACAGTACATGTACAATGGTTTCCATGAGAGCAGAGACAAGGACACCATTCAAAGCATGCTTGGAGATGCAGTCGAGCAAGTGTCTATGAGCTTTCCTACTCACAAAGACATCAAGTTGTTCGTAGACAAGGACATCAAGCGATAGAATCATGAACAACATCTGAAGATAGCATACCAAATGCAATGAATGCAAGAGGAGGGTTGTTAACAAAACGGAGGAAGAACAAGGTTGCAAGCTCAAGCAAGTCCATTGATCATGAAAGCAATTTTGGAGACTCCGACTATGGAGTGACAACACGACATGAAGATCATGTGAAGGCAAAATATGTAACAAAGAAGGAGTTACATGTGTTGAAGTAGCAAATCAAAAAGAACATGAAGCTACGTAGACAGACGAATGAGTTGTAGCAGGATCAGGAATAGCAATGGGTGCAACATGCACTCACGAACGAAACTGCACCCGAACAAGTTAAAGATCCATCCCAGCAGCTAACATGGAGCAGACATGGTGAGCAGTGTGGATGATCGCATGCAAGGGATTCAGAAGCATGCATGTCATTGTGTGCACACATGAAATCCAACCCATTCAACATACACACCAACGCGAAGACAAGAAGTAAGTCCAACTAGAGCTGAACATGTACTTCAGCAAGTTCAAGCGCATGACCACCAACACACACTTGAAGATCAGCACGAACATTATGCATCAGTGTGTTTCTAGTTCAACCGTACCCAAGAAGACCATGTGCATGTTAGCAGACGAGTTGGATGAAGGGGATGAACCAATGCATCGGTTGCAATGAAAGCAAGAGTTTTTTTCAGCAAGATGTCGCCATGAGGTGCATGCACACCATCACGAATGACCAAGCTTGGCATCAGCTCACCAACTTCACCATCACAAGCATGTCAAAGATTTGGCCTCACCACAATGGACTGAGTGTCAGTGATGTCTTGCAAGGCTTTCTCAAGCCATGTTGTCTCACATGAGTACATGTGCATTGTAATGTTGAGTCAGGTCAGGTGTAAGGCAAGTTTCAATAGTTGGATGTAACAGTCATAGAGTAGGTGAAGAGTCATGAGGGTAGTTGAACTATCACAAAGGGGAATGTCAAGGGTTACCCCACCCTTTTCTATAAATAGTTCCTCATAACTCATTGTATAGGCTTTTGGTCAGCCAAGCTTCTACCAAGACTATCTTGAAGAAGGCTTGGACAATATTGTAACGCGACTTGGCTTCTCCACTGCACCGAGCTAGTACATCTCTTTGGAGGAGCAGGTAGATGTGGTTGTAACATTCCACTGATGGGGCTAGTAGGTTTACATGGATGTATTGTATGATTGTGACTTACACTTCGTTATATAATAAGAGCCAACACATTTTCATGCATATGTTGTTATTGTAGTTGGACTACTACAGTTGCTTTAATGATATGTGTTGTTTAACTTACGTACTTGTGTATGAACTGATTCACATGAAATTATATGAATGTTGTTGTTAATGTTGTTACCATCCGTGTCAACTGCTCTGTCGGACATCAGACATACCTTTCACTTGAACCTTGCTATAACAATCGTCACACTCGTCTCGGACTGATCCGTGAGTGTTGTACGCGTTATCTTACCTTGTTTGGTGTGATTGTCACATCCGAGTCAACTGCTCAGCCGGAAGCTGTGCATGTCCTTTGTGTTGTGTGCTCCTATTTGAGTTGGGATTGATCCCTTTCAACCTGGAACTCAACTTCACCTCCTTCCCCCTTCGAAGTGTTGGCACCTCTCATACACCTTCCTTGACTCACTGCATCAGTCACACCCTTGCTACTGATAGAGATATATTACTTGCCTCTATTCGACATCGCAGTCAAGGCACTACCTTACGACCCACTGTTGGGACTCCTACACCAAACAGTCTGAGGTCTAATTGGGAGTTCTTACTGGGGAGTTCCCCTTATCATGTTGGTGGTTCCAGCACTGTCAACATTTCTGGCGCTAGGAGGGCTTGATGAAAAGCTATGTCCTCTCATCCAGTTTTGAACCTTTGCATATCTTTCATGGATTCTTGCACTCTTCTTCTCCTGAGGTGTTTTTCGAATCGTGAAGATGTCTCCATCTTGGGGAAGCTTTTCGATCTCTTATCCACTCACATGTATGATGGTGAAGGTGAAGTGGCTTGGCTTGAGCACTTATATACCTTTCTTTTCATGATTTATGAGGAAGATGAGTTTTCTGATGCCTAATCCGATTTACTTCTTGCATACACACTTCGCAAATGTTCATTTCGTTGGGTGCTCAGCTTATCGGCTGACACTATGCACTCATTTGAGCACTTTTGTGATCTCATTGAAGACATGTTCTATCATTTTGATCTAGCCTATCTTGACCGGAAACTGTTACAGCAATGGAGGGCTCTGCATGAATCTGTTATTGATTTTTGGCAGTGCTTCCGTGACTTGCAGTTTCAAGCTCCGAAGAGCTAGATGAAATTTTCTTATATTTGGAACCGGTTCGAGTATTGCCTTAAGAAATATGCCCGTCCCATGAGGAAGCTTGATATCAAGCCTCGCTCAACATTCTTCATTTATGGAACTACACAATCTCATGTGGGAGCGGGCACTGTCTCAACTGATTGTCTGCCTCCCTCTCATTCAACAACTCCACCACTGCCTAGTGATGTTGAGGATCATGCTCACACACCTGTTCATCCTTCACACTCTCCCAACATCACTCCACTCGATTTTCGCACAGATTTGGTTATGAGTCCTTCGAGTTCTCATATACATTATTTTCTTCAACCTCTATCTTTGCACTCAGGTGTTCCTCTGGATGATGTTGTCTTTTGTTCGTCCATTCCAGACTCTTCACTTGTTGTGAATGAGGAAAAACCCATTGACGGATTCGGTGTTGCACAACCAACATGTGTTCTCATTCATGAAGAATATGAGTGGGAGCTTGAACATCAACACTTGATGAAGGATGACTCCCTTCTGTCCAAGTCCCCTTCGTTATTTCATGACCTCTTCGGTGAACCTACTATCCATCATTTTTCATATATATCTTCATCCATGGATGAACCCATTGTTGATCACTCACAGGACTCACCGGATGTTATTCCATCATTCGACAACGAAGAGGATAAGTTACTCATTGAAAATCCACTTGATCCTTCATTTGTCTTTTCTGGAAACACAGAGGATGAGTTTGTTCGCTTTTCATATACCCCTCTATGTGATTCATCCAACCATGAGGATGCTGACCAACATCCTGAATTTTCTGATCTTAGTTGTCGTGATCTCTTCACCTTATCATCCGATCATAATGTTGATTCACTAATTGTTAATCTGTCTAAGCCACTGGTCTAAGAAGATCCATAGATCAACGAAGTTGAAGCCCCACAAACCGTCGAGGCACTTCAGCCTGAGCTAATTGTTATGTTAGGCCCTCACTGTCTTGAAGTTGGTTTCGATTCCGATCAAGAAATTGTTCTGTCACCCAAGGATCCTCATCACTCATATGTATGCATTGAAGATTCGTCTCACACACAAATCATACTTCCTTCACTCGAGCTGCACAATCCCATTGCTCATGCATTGGAGGAGTCTTACATTGCGATCACTCGTGTGCAACGCAAGTTATCCTTGTTTCTTTCATTTGCTTGCGTGTCTCAGTCAAGAGTGTGCTTGTGCTTCAAAGTTTCACGTAGTGTCACACAAGACCACGATAAGTCCGCGGACTACCCATCATGAACATGAACTCACTTATGTCTCGTGGACACTTTGAAACATGAAGTGTGGTTGTATTCATTGTTATATCTTTCTTGGTTGTTGGTCCACACAACTGGGTTGCTCGTGGACCAAGCCTTCACCAAGATGGGTCTACCAATGCATTGGAAGTATCACTTCACATGATCAGGCCCATGCATCATTAGTGTAGGAGTAGGAGTAGTGTTTTCTTGCATGCTTGTTTGCTTACATGCTTTGTTTGCTTGTTTGTTTTCTTTCTTGTTTGTTTACTTTCTCCGCTTTCATTTTTTCTTCTGCTCTTTCTTTGCTTTGTTGATTGTTAGTTCGTTCATTTGTTTTGTTCTTAGGTTAGTTCACATGAAACCATGTGTGACTCATGAAACAAGATGGGTAAAGTGCAAGAGGGTTTGTACAACTATCACTACTTGGTTATCTTTCATCTTTCCTCTGTATGATGAGCTTGTTACTTTTAGTCCATGATACGTCGAAGGAAAATACATATTGTTCAAAGTGAACATTGGTGTAAACACAATGCTTGTGCGCTAACTAGTGTCACCTTCTTTAGTCGATTTTTTTTGGGTTAATCCTTGTCATCTCAGTCAAGTAGAGTAAAGTGAGGGGGAAAACCTTAACAAGCATGTTAGAGATATAATAAACTACTTCTCTGCTGGAACAACCTCTTCTGCTCTCAATAAGTTGGGATCCCTCTTCTTCCTTTGAAATGAATAAGTTCTATGCACAGTTAAAATGAAAAGTAAAAAAAAAAATCAAAATGAAAAATGAATATAGTGAAAGAAGAGAAAGGCTTCTTGTGCAGGGTAGTGATGCAAGTAACTCTGCCGAGGTACTGACCAGGCTCGTTGGCAGCGGAGCCATACTTATGTTCCTAAGTGACTCCACTAGAGTACTGTTTAGGCCTATTGGTAGTGGAGCAACACCAGAGATGAAACTCAGACTCTGACGACTATACTACTTTTGCACCTATGTACCCCTCAACTCCAATCGAAATAGTTGTGTTTCCTTTGCTTGGAATGTGTGTCAATCGACCAAGGGTTTGGTAGATGCTACATCTTACAATCAAGTTAGTGTGAAACCAAGGTGAGCTAAGAACTGAAAAATACTTCCGGAGGTGTTAGACTTGCTTTTCATGAACAAGGTCTATGCAGAGAGATGGAGTTCTACCAGTGTGTCTCCAAGTGTTGTAGCGGTTACAACCACCCTCCAAATTTTTTCCTTAGCCTTTTTTGGAGCCTCCATACCAACCTTACACAACAATTTGTCTTTCTTCGTCAAGTACTCAAGATTTAGTGTTTTCCTCGCGCAAAGGCAGCCTGTCGATCACAATTGATCCATTCCCCTCACAGGCTGCTCACCCGAACTTGGTCCAACTGCAGGCTGAGCAACTTCCCCTTGAAAATTGCACATTTCTGGAGGGAAACTAGCTTTCCCTCCAAGAATTGCGCAATCCTCTCTAACAGCGTGCTAGGTTGTAGGATTTCTCAATCCTGCCAGCCAACCCTCCCAGCAAGATTTGCACAAATTTTTCCAGCAGCAGGCTGTTCAGCCCAGGATTTGAGCAAATTTGGGTAGTCATTAGCTGCTCTGCCCATAAATTGCACAAACCTCCTGGGCAGTCAGCCCAACTCCCAACCATAAATGCATATTTTTCTCCAGTAGTTGAGAAGTCTCTTGCATGTGCAGCTGAGTTTACCGGTTCCCTTCGGAACTGAGCAAAATAGACTTGCATGTATGGGTTGTTTCTCCCAAGGCAACTACAAAGGCATCCCTTGTTTTAAGGATCTACGTTTAGTAGTTTGAGGTTACATGCAAGGAGAAATTAAGAAACGTCCCACCAAGTGTCATTTCCCCTAGATTTGTGGCATGTGCATCACAACCTCGATGTTATCAAAACTCATCAACTGGACGCTGCAGAGCTCATTCCTTACATCAACCTTGTAGCTCTCACATCCCACATCACATCTGGGAGTAGCCAACACAATCAACTCAACTTTTTTGGGGTAAGCCCACTTCTCGCATTGTGCTACATTTTTGTCTCTTTTTGTGTTTTTGCTTGTAGGAAGTTTGCTTGATTTCTTTGAATGCTTGCTGTCATTTACATATATACTAGCTTATCCTAGCTCTATTTTAGTTTTTGTTGCTATCTCACTGTTGTCGCATGCATGAAACTATTTTGCACAGACGATCGCCCAACCGGCGAACTGCCTCACCCATATGCATGTCGATATGTTTGTTGAATTTTTCATTCATGTTTTTCATGCACTCTCAATAGCTTCTTCTATCACTTAGAGTCGCCATGCATTCACTGACTTACTTGCTTTCAATCGTCTGTCGGCCAGTCGTGCCAACCTTAGCCCGAGATCTGCATTCACCAAGGTTGCATTGTGCAATCTGGGAAAGGAATGTTGGGTGTGGAGCCTGATTATCTTTTGTATTCAAAGGTTTTAGCCGGATGTATGCCCCAGGAAGACTATACACCCCTCCACATGGGGGGGACTTGTCCCCCCACACGGGGTTCCGGGGGCCAACGATCCCCTGGCTGGGGTTCGGGGGTAGCGTCCCTGAAGCTAAAAATAGATGTAAAACTGCCTTGTAAAAGTCTAGTAATTTCTAGTCAATGTGGGCCATTCATTAGGCGGATGATCTGACAGTAGAAGTTATGTTTAATTTAGGTTTTTTTTCCCTAGAAGGAAACCCCTCACTATATATGAGGGAATCGTATTATGTTTATGTATCTCTATATTCTGAGTGAGGAAGAGAGAGGAGATTGAGAACGAAGAGGGTGTTACATCAGATCTGTTGTATGTTTTATCTCTTTAAAATTTGCTGGATAATATAAAAGGAAGGACTGGTTGTTTCTCTGTGGACATAGCCCAAATTGGGTGAACCACGTATATCTGTGTCTCTCTTGTTTTATGTGTTTATATTTCTGCAATATTTTATGTGTTCCATTGCTCTGTAATATATAATTTTCTAACAAGGAAGGCTCACCTTCCTCTCCAAATTTGCGCATTCCTTCCCTACACTGACCTCCAGGACTTTTTTGTGCATTTTTAGAGGATAGTGGTTTCTTGGCCTAAGAAATTGTGCAGATCTGTCCCTAAGCCAATAGTCCTTCCCAGCTGGAATTTCGCATTACACAATCCCAACAGTTAGCAGCCCGACTAGACTGTGTATTGCGCAGTTCCAGTAGTCAGCCAATCTCCCAACAGCCTAGACTGTGCCTTGAGCAGTCTTGGCAGTCGGTCTCCCGACCTCTCGGCCGAAATTGCACAACCTTCATGATCATTCACCTAGATATGTTGCAAGTTAGTCCTCATGTTCATTTTGGTTTTCGACTGACAGATTTCTTGCTATGAGTGTTGCCATGTCTCCAAGTATCGTAGGTGTTCATCTGCCTCTCATCAGTATAGGTACAATGGTTTCTAGGAGAGCATAGACGAGCACACCATTAAGAGCATGCTTGGGGATGTAGCCGATCAAGTGTCTATGATCTTACCTACTCACGAAGACATCAAGTTGTTCGTAGACAAGGTCATCAAGTGGTAGCGTCACAACGAGCATCATCATGAACATCAGCTAAAGATAGCATACAAAATGCAAGGAATGCAAAAGGAGGGTCGCTAACAACACGAAGGTGGAACAAGGTTGCAAGCTCAAGCAAGTCCATTGATGATGAAAGAAAAATTGGAGACTCCGGCTATGGAGTGACGATGTGAAATGAAGATCGCATGAAGGCAGAAGATGTAAAAATGAAGGAGTTGCATGTGCTGAAGTAGCAACTCAGGAAGAACATGAAGCTACACACATAGACGAATGAGTTGCAACAGGATCAGGAACAGTAGTGGGTGCAACATGCACTCACGGATGAAACTACACCTGAACAAGTTAAATATCCATCCCAGCAACTAACACAGAGCAAACATGGTGAGCAATGTGGTTGATTGCATGCAAGGGATTTAGCAACATGCATGTCATTGTGTGCACGCATGCAATCCAACCCATTCAACACACTCACCAAGGTGAAGACAAGAAGCAAGTCCAACTGGAGCTGAACATGTACTTCGGCAAGTTGATGCGCATGACCACCAACATACACTTGAAGGTCAACATGGACACTATGCATCAGTGCGTTGTTGATTCAACTATACCCAAGAAGACCATGTGCATGTTAGCAGATGATTTGGATGAAGGGGTCGAACCAATGCATTAATTGCAACGAAAGTAAGAGTTCACTTCATCAAGATGTCACCATGAGGTGCATGCGCACCATCACGGATGACCAAGCTTGGCATCAACTCACCAACTTCACCATCACAAGCATGTCAAAGAGTTTCTCTCACCACAACGGACCGAGTGTCAATGATGTCTTGCAAGGATTGCTCAAGCCATGTTGTCTCACATGAGTACATGTGCATTGTAATGTTAAGTCATGTCAAGTGTAAGTCAAGTGTCAATAGTTGGATGTAACAATCATAGAGTAGGTGAAGAGTCATGAGGGTAGTTGAACTGTCACAAAGGGGAATTTCAAGGGTTACCCCACCTTTTGCTATAAATAGTCCCTCATAACTCATTTTATATGCTTTTGGTCATCCAAGCTTCTATTAAGGCTATCTTGAAGAAGGCTTGGACAATATTGTAACCCACCTTGGCTTCTCCACTGCACGGAGCTAGTATATCACTTTGGAGGAGCAGGCGGATGTGGCTATAATGTTCCACTATTTGGGCTAGCGGGTTTACATGGATGTATTGTATGATTGTGACTTACACTTCTTTATATAATAAGAGCCAACACATTTTCATGCATATGTTGTTATTGTAGTTGGACTGCTCCAATTGATTTAATGATATGTGTTGTTTAACTTACGTACTTGTGTATGAACTGATTCACATGCAATTATATGAATCTTGTTGTTAATGTGTTGCATATGTTTTCAATGTTGTTACCGTCCATGTCGACTGCTCTGCTGGATATCAGACAGACCTTTCACTTGAACCTTGCTATAGCAATCGTCACACTTGTCTCGGACTGATCCATGAGTGTTGTATGTGTTATCTTACCTTGTATAATGTGATTGCCACATCTAAGTGGACTTCTTCACTATAAGTTGTGCATGTTGTTTATGTTGTGTGTTCCTGGCCGAGTTGGGACTGATCTCTTTCAACCTAGAACTCACCTTCACCTCCTTCCCCCTTCGAAGTGTTGGAATCTCTTATACACCTTCCTTGACTCAGTGCATTAGTCACACCCTTGCTACTGATAGAGTTACCTTACTTGCCTATGTGCGACATCGTGGTCAAGACATTACCTTACAACCCACTGTTGGGACTCCTACACCAAACGGTCTGAGGTCTAATTGGGACTTCTTACTTGGGAGATCCCCTTGACATGTTGGCAGGTCCAGCACTGTCAACAGTATATCATGATGCTTTATGATATTGTTATTAGTATATTTCATATAGTTACCCCCCATTGCCATATCGTATAATCTTGATCTTCTTACTTGTCAATTTTTCCACTTCATCTTTGAATTCTTAAAACTTGGCGAATACTTCATCCTTGGTCTTCATGAGATAGATCGACGTATCATGAGAGAATTCAAAAATTAACATCACATAGTATAATGAACCTCCTAGTGATCTCATAGACATAGGACCATAATAAATCAGAATTGAATCAAATCCAAAACCTCTTTAGATCTATTGTCATTACCTGGAAATGGATTCTTCATTTCTTTCAAAGTAAACAACCTTTACAAACACCTTTATGATCTATCTACAATTTATGAACACCTAGAACTATTTGATTCAACTCAAGTAATTCTCTATAACGAAGGAGATCATATCTCCTATGCCTAGTTTATTGGGATTAATCTCATCATGTACTAAATCTTGAGCTAGTTGACCAACATGCATGTACAATCTTCCTTCACAAAATTGGAATTCCAACAACATCTATACTAGAACCCTTAGGCAATACTACTACTTTTCCATCCACAAAAGCTATTCTATCTCCTTTATCTTCCAAACATGAAATAAAGACTACTTTATTTTTCAAACCTAGCACATATAGAACATTGTTGAGATGGAAATTGTTACCAAGTTCTAGTTCAATGGATGCCTTTCGAAGTCCTTTGACTGCATAGTTGTGGTTTTCTCCAAGCTCTACCCTCTGAGATAGTCTTCTTTCCATCCATTTAGTAATATTTGCACTATCTCTTGCCGTATGTCTTCAAGAACCACTATGTACTAGCCACATATCATCATCATTTGTAATAGAACCTATTAGAGTAGAAAAGTAAAATAAATCTATATGACCTTTAAACATCTATGGATATTCATTGTCAATATCAACTACAGAAACATTTTTTTATCCTTTCCTCTTTTTATTATTAACTATTTCAGGACAATCCATTTTAGAATCTCTAAATTTTTTACAACCATGCATTGGAATTTTGACATATCCTTCTTTTTTTGGGAGGATGTGATGTTCTTCTCGACTTCTTGTTTTGAAAACCAGAATTATTCTTTCCTTTAGTCTTCTTGTGGTGAGTTGCAAATGCTTGAAAATCTTATTCTTTTCTATCTCTTGATACAAGCCTTTATTCTTCTTGAGCACAAGAGGTCCATAGTTCTTCAAAATAGGGAACATCCTTCCTACTACTTATACCTACTGTAAATATATCCCATGGTCTAGGTAGTCCACTGAGTGTTGTAGTGACAAATTATTTTTTAGAGACAACTTCATCAATTTCTTAGAGTTGGTCCCTTATTTGAGATATTATCACAAAATATGAAGACAAAGTGTTGTCATTTGTCACCTTGAGATCACGAAGCTCATTCTTCAAACCCATGACTTGACCAATGTTGTTGATTGCAAATAACTTGGTTAGGGCATCATACATTGATTTTGAATATTCAAGTTTTGCAATGTTAAGAATCAGATGATCTGTAATTAAATCCAAAATAAGGATCACAACAATGATGTCATCTTCTTTAAAATTTTCCTTTCTTTCATTATGTGCTAGTTCAACAACTTTACTCTTCACAATATCCAAGACTTTGTTGTTCACAAGAATAATATCAATTCTAGCCTTCAAAGCTCTAAAGTGTGAGGCCCCTTCTAACTTGTTCTTTGATTTCATAGAAGAATCCATGGATGTAAATCAACAAGAAGGACTTCTATAATAGTGATCTCAATGTAAGGTTTCTTCAAGAGTGATATCAATGTTCCTTCCTTCACCAAATCTTTGATACCATGTTGATTCTTTAAGTGCAATAGATACAGCACAATATTTCTGAAAACTGATAATTAATCCTAATGATCTTCTTATTTTAATTTTCCAATATATCATTAAGCAATTATACTTCAGAAATTCAACCATACTAGAACAATAGATATCATAATGCATAAAGAGAGCACACGATCTACCCTGGGAAAACCCACCAAGGGGAAGAAACCAACAACTTTTAAATAGATAAATTCTTCTATTCAACAAGAGACACACCTAAGCTGTTTAGTCATCAACTAGGTCAAAATGACCTTCAAAAAATATATGGTCAAACCCTCCAATTCAACCCTTTAAATTTGATCCAACAAAAACTACCTTTTGATTTGCCTTATGCCGAATTTTTGCCTCCTTTTTGTGCCTAGGAACATAGAATTTCAACCCTTGTAGTTGCCCCACAAAATTTGGCCCCCCTACAACAAAAACTACCTAGAAAATACGTGAGCTAGGAGAGGAAGAGAGAATTTCCACACATGTGAGCTTGAGAGAGAGAGAGAGAGATGTATTTTGTCCTTCTTTTCATCCTTCTTCTTATTTTTTTCTTTCATGCCCAAACTAGACTTGCTTGAGAGAGTTGTTAATTGTTTCCTTGAGGAGGGCATCGAACTACCTTTATATAGAGAGTGGATTGGTCAAATGAATGTGACTCTTCCTAGGCTGACTTGACTTAGAGGGGTGCCAACATGACAAACTTGAAGCGAAAATTTTCAAATTTTCAAATTTAAATTTCCTTCTTTTAAAAGTCCAAATGGGAATTTACTCAATTTTTTTTCTCTTTTGACTCTAGCATTTAAAATATCCTTTACAATGATCAATATATAAACATTAATGACCAAATATGAATTATAAAGACCGACCATAGTTACAAAATTTAATAGTTTCTACATGCACTTCTAGGTCATTTAAGTTAATATGCATCTCTTCGACATAATCAACAAGATGCCCGTTTTTTATGGGGCTAAGTAATGACTCATGAAGCCCCGACTTACTAGTTTCTTGGGTCTACATTGAGCTAGTATAGTTTCTACAATTTCCCAGGTTGTAGTCGATGGCTTGGTGTAAGTGGGTATTTCCATATGCCATTTTTTAGGCTAAGTTTAGCACCCATCCTGTGTGTCTTGAAAATATTTTTAGTGGTATCATTTCTTCATATCTTTTATTCCATAATTGATTCAAGTTTAGGGAATCATAAGTAGGTTTTTCCTATGCTTCTTTCAAATATGTGTAGGTTCCTTTTTGGCCTCAAACTCAGAGATGACCAAATCAAGTATGAGGAACTCAACATTCTTCTACATTGGAGAGGCGACCACCATTTATTTGATCTCATATTGTATAGACATGTTGTGGAAAAACAAAAACCCCCATTTTAACTTTATTATCTTCATAACAATAATGGGGACCCTCCATGTAAATATTGGTCATATCACTGCTTAAATGCTTTCGTTTGGTTTTTTTCTGCGGGATTTTCATTTTTTTCAGCTTTTCATTTCAATTGCTTCATTTAGTGTGGTTTCTCACCAACTTCCTAATGAATCTAATTTTGTTGAGTTTGGAATTATGGTTTGCAAATGGTACTTATCCAAAATTCAGTTAATTTTCATCACCTGGACTTAAAATTGTAAAAAATGTATTTTACTTTTATTTTTGTAAATTTAATTAATCTTAAGTATGTAAGTAAAATTATTTAATTAGTTTTAATTAAGTAAATAAATTTGTAACTACTAATTTTTTAATTAGTTAGTTTAATTAATCTAAATTAATTAGATTAATTGTAATTAGTTTGTAAATATTATTAATTATTAATAACTTCAAATTGCATATGTTCAAGATTTCAAATTGAAAAACAAGAGACACGATTCTACTCTACAATTCCACGGAATGGAAATCACAATTTAGAGACGCATGCAATGACATGCAACAAGCAAAACCACAAGTACACAGTGATTTCTAAGGGAACCCAATTGGGAAATCCCCTCAATCCTTTTTGCATTAATCAATTGAATAGAGAAACTATTACAATTTCTTGCTCCAACACTGAGCACGACCTGCAAAAGAATAATTGTTCTCTCTATTGATTGAGAACCTTGGGCAAACACTTAGAAACTTTATTCCTCTATCAACTTCCTATTTCCTTGCGCAATCCTTGAGGAAATTAGCTCCTAAAAGATAGTAATTTCCTGCTATTTTCTTGTGCAATTCCCAAGGATAGATCTCCTAACTGCATGCAACAACTATACACTCAAACTAGTATACAACTCATGTTACATTTCCTTGTCATCTCCACTTCAGCTATGGAATTCAAATTATGTGCATGCAGTAGCTATTTTGGGTTGATTGATCAGTTAACTGATAGATCTCTGAGTTAGACTGTTCTCCCACTGCACAATTGTCCTTCAACTGACTCCAACAATAGTTAGAGGTCAATTAGCTGAATACAATTGAAAATAACTGAACTAGATTGCTAAAATTTAGCAATCACACATGCATAATAGAACTCCAAGCCCTCTAACTCGAAGTTACTGAGCTAAATAAGTGACAAGAGCCATGTCACACTAATTAACTACCTCGAAGTTGTCTTGCTGATGTGGAAATTCAATTTACTCAATTTGACTAAGGCTAAAGTCAAATTGAACCTTTCTTGCTACACTTTCTAATAAACTCATGAATCGTCAACTTATTAGTTGCATGGGTTTACATTGAGCTTGCATAGTTTCTGTTTATTTTTCAAGTGCAATAGATACTAGCACAATATTTCTGAAAACTAATAATTACTTCTAATGATGTTGATCTTATTTAATTTTTCCAATATATCATTAAGAAATTATACTTTATAAATTCAACTATACAAAATAATAGAAAAATAAAGATCACAATGCACAGAGTGAACACAATTTACCCTGGGAAAACCCACTAAGGAGAAAAACCCAACAACATTTTCAATAGAGAAATTCTTTTGTTCAATAAGAGACACATCTAGACCTTCCTGTCATCAACTTGGTCAAACTAACCTTCAGAAAATCTATGGTAAAACCTGGTCGAACCCTCTAAGTAACGCTTTCCAATCTGATTCAAAAAACACCACCTTCTGATTTTCCTTAGGCTGGATTTCAATATCCTTGCTTTTCCCATAAACCCATAATTTTGGCCCTTGTTGTTGCCCATAATTGTTTTTCTCTCAACAATAGGAATTGGCCAAAAAATTTGTGAGCCAGGAGAGAGATACTTTCCACATGTGTGAGCTTGAGAGAGAGAGAGAGAGAGAGAGAGATGTATTTCATTCTTCTTTTCATTCTCGTTGTCCTTTTCTTTCTTGCCCAAAAGAATTTTGTTTGACAGAGATGTGAATTGTTGCCTTAAGGAGGAGATTAAACTGTATTTATATAGAGACTGGATGGATCGAATAGGTTTGACTCTTCTTGGGCCAACTTGATTGGGAGGGAAGCCTACTTGAAAAACTTGAAGCCAAAATTTTCAAATTTAAAAATTCAAATTTCCTTCTTTTAAAATTCTGAATAGGACTTGACTCAATATATATATGTGTGTGTGTGTGTGCACTAGTTTTTAAAATATGCTTTAAAATGATCAATACAAATACATCAAAGGCCAAATATACATTATTAATACCAATCATAGTTACAAAATTTAACACTCCCTCTTAAATAGGGAGGTATTCAAAATGCTTGTCATAAGCATACTCATTATTGACAAATTTCTCTAAAGAATAGGTTATATCAAATCATCATCATCATCTAATAATCAACATTCATTAGTTGCTATATCCTCATCAGTACCTGACCTGTGGCATATCATCTACATCTACCAGTCACCATAATCTGGTCACACTGACACATGGTATACTCACTAGTCCTCAAGACACTATCTCAAAGTAATCTGGTCCTCAAATCCAAAGGCCTCTTCACTAGGCCAAGATGATGAGATACGAACTCAACCCTCTCGGGGAGTACTAGTAGGCACTCACTCATCCCTCTTGGGGAGCACTCTGGGCCTTAATGTTGATATATTTCACTCAACTTCATTTGGGGAGTAATATAGGTCTAGACCTCACTCAACCATATCTGGGGAGTAATCTAGGTCCTGTTGTTGAAATACCACACTCAACCCTATCGAAGGAGTAATTTGGGTCTTGATGTTGAGAGACCACGCTCAACCTATATGGGGCATAATGTGGGTATATTCCCTAAGAGGCACTCACTCAACCCTATCTAGGGAGTGCTCTAGGCATTTCATACCATTATCTCTATAGGGATAATTTCCATCCATACTATTGTCTCATCGACACTCCCTCTCAACAAGAGGGGTAATCTCCACAAGCCCAAACTTTTCCTTGAAGTACTTCTCTTTGGAGAACAACTTCGTCAAAATATCAGTTGTTTTCTCATCAATGGATATGTACTTGAGCCTTATGGTTATCCTCTGCACCATGTCATGGATGTAGTGGTACTTGATCTCAATATCCTTCGACTTGTCATGGAACACATGATTCTTTGAAAGCTTCACATAGCTTTGATTGTCACAATATATCATTGTCAAGTCCAACTCTTGGTCAAACAATCCTGCAAACAAATTCTAAAACCACAATGCTTTGGTACATGCTTCATTATCTGCAATACACTCTGCTTTTGTAGTGTTGAGTGCAACATATATTTTCTTCCTACTCATACAAGATATCATAGCAGAGCCCAAACTAAAGCATACCCCATAAGTACTCTTCATGTCATCATCACTTCCTACCAAATCAACATTTGTATATCCCTGAAGTTGTACATCATTTTTTGCAACATGTCTCAAACCATACTTCATAGTACCATGTAGATATCTCAAAATGTGCTTTGATGCAATCCAATGCTCATGTCTCGGTTCCACCTAGAACTGGCTTAACGTGTTTACAGCAAAGAAAAATGTTTGACCTAGTGTTAACCAGATGCACCAATGAGTCAATCAATCGTTGGTACATAAATGGATCTACCAAGCTAGATTTGGAACCTCTAAACTTCTTTAACTTAGTTACCATGGGAGTTTCTATTAGATCCTTATAATAATAATGTAGCCCCTTATTATTATTGCTAGTGTATCCCCCTTATTGTTATTGTTGTGCCCATGTAGTACCCATATTGTTATTATTGTGCCCCATAGAAGCCCACTATTGTTATTGTTGTGCCCTTAGATTATTATTGTTATGTAGGCTCTGATTATATTGTGACCCCTTAACTCCTATATATAGAAAGAAGGTCTTTTCATTTAAATCATCCAAGGTATTTTCCATGGATTTATAGTCCATCATGCATAATCTATGAAGAATCTCAATAGCATACTTTCCTCGAGGAAGAATTTTCTAGGTTTCTTCCATACTTCTAGTCCCAGATAATAGTGCAGTAGTCAAAGATCCTTCATATCAAACTTAGAGGGTAACTACTTACATTGAATGATAAGAAGCTAAACACATTTTAGAAACAAATCATCAACATATAGCAATAGAATCACAAGTGCATTCTCCACAACCTTGAAATAAAGGTTTGGATCAACATAGCTCTTGGTAAATCTAAGTCTTTTCAGGTAGCTATCAATTTGAGCATAACAAGATTTTGGAACTTGCTTGAGTTGATACAAGGCCTTCTTCAACCTGCAAATGTGGGATTCCTTCCCAAGCATCTCAAAACCTTGAGGCTTCTCTATGTACACCTCTTCCTCAATTACACCATTGAGGAAAGGTGTCTTCACATCCATATAATTTAAATTCTATCTCAACGAAGCAAAAAGAGAAATAATAGATCTAATGGAGGTGTACTTGGAAACTAGAGAAAAGGTCTCATCATAGTTTTCTCCCTCTTTCAGGGAGAACCCTATAGCCACAAATAACGCCTTGTATTTTTTGATATTTCCATCTACAACAGCATTGATCTTGTATATCCACTTGGAAGTCACTATTAACTTCCGTTCAACTCTTGATACAATCTCCCAGACATCATTCTTGATGATGGATTGGTATTCTTCATTCATGGCCTCCTTCCACACTAGATGGCTAGTTGCTTCTTCATAAGTAGAAGGTTTTGCATCAATAAGGTTAGTAATAAGAGTTGCATAGCTAGAAAGCCTTGTAGGTTTCTTACTTTCTCTAGATGTACCATCTGGAGCTACATGTCCTTTGGTTTCTTCCAATGTATATCTAAGCCATGTTGATCTCTTTCTATGTTCTAGAGAAATAATTGGTTCTACTAATTCACAAGGCCTTTCTGGCTCTTTAGGATATTTTGCAGAACTTGAACTTTCTTCCTTAGAAGCCTTATGCTTTACTTCATTGTAAGAGGGCCATGGAAACTTCCTTAGACTTCCAATATGTAACCTTCTCATCAAAGGTGACATCTCAGTTGACCTCAATCCATCACTACTATGGAATATAGATTTTATAGGCCTTTGATGATTTTCTATAACCAACAAATATACCTTTCTTTCCTAAAGGTTCTAGTTTATTCCTTTTATCCTTAGGAACACGGATGTAAACTGGGAAACCAAAGATTCTCATATGCCAAACTTCTAGCTTTTGTCTAATGAACAGTTCTTTTAGAGTCATATCTTCCATAATTTGATGAGGACTTCTATTTTGAATGTATAAAACTATCCATGATTCTTCTTCCCATAAGAACATCAACAAATCTCGATCATGCATAATAGAGTTGATAATTCTTAAATGGACCCGTTCTTTTTTTTTTTTCCACGCCATTATGTTGAGGATTATAGGAAACAATTAGCTCATTCTTAATCCCAACTTTCTTATAGAAAGAAACAAGTTCTTTGGAAGTGTATTCTCCTCCATTGTCATATCTCATAATCCTAATCTTCTTACTTGTCAATTTTTCCACTTCATCTTTGAATTCTTAAAACTTGGCAAATACTTCATCCTTGGTATTCATTAGATAGATCCGCGTATTATGAGAGAATTAATAAATTAACATCACATTGTATAATGAGCCTCTAAGTGATCTCACAGAAATAGGACCACATAAATCATAATGAATCAAATCCAAAACTTATTTAGATCTATTGTCACTACTTGGAAATGGATTCTTCATATTCTTTCCTAATTCACAACATTTACAAACACCTTTATGATCTATCTACAATTTAGGAACATCTAAAGCTATTTGATTCAACTCAAGTAATGCTCTATAATGAAGGTGATCATATCTCCTATGCCATAGTTAATTTGGATTAATTTCAGCATGTACTAAAGCTTGAGCTATTTGACCCACAAGCATGTACAATCTTCCTTCATGAATTCCAATAACTCTAGCATCATTTATACTAGAACCCTTGGGCCATACTAGTACTTTTCCATCCACAAAAGCTATTCTATCTCCTTTATCTTCAAAACATGAAATAGAGACTAAGTTATTTTTCAAACCTAGCACATATAGAACATTGCTGAGATGGAAATTGTTACCAAATTCTAGTTCAATGGATGCCTTTTAAATCCCTTTGACTGCAAAGTTGTGGTTTTCTCCAAGATCTACCCTTTGAGATAGTCTTCTTTCCATCATTCTAGTAATATTTTCACTATCTCCTATCGTATGTCTTCAAGCACCACTATGTACTAGCCACATATCATCATCATCTGTAATAGAACCTATTAGAGCAGAAAAGTAAAATAAATCTATATCACCTTTAGAATTCTTTGGATGTTCATTGTCAATATCAACTGTAGAAGCATGTTTTTCTCCTTCTCTCCTTTTATTATTAAACATTTTAGGACAATCCATTTTACAATATCCGAATTTTTTTACAACCATGCATTGAAATTTTGACATATCCTTCTTCAGTTTGGGAGGATGTGATGTTCTTCCCGACTTCTTGTTTTGAAAACCAAAATTCTTCTTTCCTTTAGTCTTCTTGTGGTGAGATGAAAATGCTTGAGAAGCTTCTTCCTTACTATCTCTAAATAAAAGCCTTTATTCTTATTGAGCACAAGAGGTCCATAGTTCTTCAAAATAGGGAACATCCTTTCTACTATTTATACATGTTGCAAATACATCCCATGGTCTAGGTAGTCTATTGAGTCTTGTAGTAACAGGTTATTTTGTAGATACAACTTCATGAATTGCTTAGAGTTGGTCACTTATTTGAGATATTATTACAAAATATGAAGACACAGTGTTGTCATTTGTCATGTTCAAATCACGAATCTCATTCTTCAAACTCATGACTTGACCAATGTTGTTGATTGTAAATAACTTGGTTAGGGAATCATACATTGATTTTTTATATTCAAGTTTTGAAATGTAGAGAATCAAATGATCTCTAATTGAATCCAAGATAAGAATCACAATAGTGATGTCATCTTCTTTAAACTTTTCCTTTCTTGCATTATCTGTTGGTTTGACAACTTTTCTCTTCACAATATCCAAGACTGTGTTCTTTGTAAGAATAAGATTGATTCTAGTCTTCCAAGCTCTAAAGTTTGAGGCCCCTTCTAACTTGTTCTCTAATTTCATAGAAGAAGCCATGGATGTAAATCAACTAGGAATTCTATAATAGTGAGCTCAATGTAAGGTTTCTTCAAGAGTGATATCAATGTTCCTTCCTTCACCAAAGCTCTGATACCATGTTGATGTTTTAAGTGCAATAGATACAGGCACAATATTTCTAAAAACTGATAATTACTTCTAATGATTTTCTTATTTTAATTTTCCAATATATCATTAAAAAATTATACTTCAGGAATTCAACCATACAAGAACAATAGAACAATAGAGACCACAATGCAAAAATAGAGCACAAGATCTACCTTGGGAAAACCCACTAAGGGGAAAACCCAACAACCTTTTAAATAGATAAATTCTTATGTTCAACAAGAGACACACCTAAACCCTCTAGTCATCAACTAAGTCAAACTGACCTTCAACAAATCTATGGTCAAACTTTGTCAAACCCTCCAAGTCAACCCTTTAAATTTGAAGCAACAAAAACTACCTACTGATCTGCCTTAGGCCGAATTTTCGCCTCATTTTTGTGCCTAGGAACATAGAATTTTGGCCCTTGCAGTTTCCAAAAAAAATTGCTCCCTACAACACAAACTACCCAGAAAATATGCGAGATAGGAGAAGGAGAGAGACTTTCCACGCCTGCAATCTTGAGAAAGAGAGAGAGTATTTTGTCCTTCTTTTCATCCCCCTTGCCCCTCTTCTTGCTTGCCCAAAATAAACTTGCTTGAGAGAGATGTCAATTGTTGCCTTGAGGAGGACATCAAACTACATTTATATAGAGAGTGGCTTGGTCAAATGGATGTGACTCTTCCTAGGGTGACTTGACTTAGGGGGGGGGCGACATGACAAACTTGAAGCCAAAAATTTCAAATTTAAAAATTTAAATTTCCTTCCTTCAAAAGCCCGAATGGGACTTTACTCAAAACAAATTTTTCTTTTGATTCTAACATTTAAAATATTATTTACAATGATCAATATACATACATTAATGACCAAATATACATTATAAATACCAACCATAGTTACAAAATCTAACAGTTTCTACACGCACTTCTAGGTCATTTAAGCTAAAATGCATCTTTTCGACATAATCAACAAGATGACCATTTTTTATGGGCTAAGTAATGACCCATGAAGCCTTGAATTACTAGTTGCTTGGGTCTACGTTGAGCTAGTATGGTTTCTACAATTTCCCAGGTTGTAGTCGATGATTTGGTGTAAGTAGATATTTCCATATGTCATTTTTTAGGTTAAGTTTGACATCCATACTGTGTATCTTGAAAATACTTTTAGTGGTATCCTTTCTTCATAGTTTTTGTTCCATAATTGATTCAAGTTTATGGCATCATAAGTAGGTTTTTCCTGTGCTTCTTTCAAATATGTGTAGGTTCCTTTTTGGCCTCAAACTCAGAGATGAGAAAATCAAGTGTGAGGAACTCAACATTCTTCTACATTGGAGAGGTGGTCACCATTTCTTTGATATCGTATTGTATGGAAATGTTGTGGAAAAACAACAACTCCCATTTTTACTTTATTATTTTCATAATAATAATGGGGACCTTCCATGTAAATTTTGGTCATGTCACCCGTTAAATGCTTTCATTTGATATGTTTAGTGGGCTTTCATTTTTTTTTGGATTTTCGTTTCAATTACTTCATTTAGTGTTGTTTCTCGCCAACTCCCTGATGACTCTAGTTGGTGAGTTTGGAATTATGCTTTACAAATAGTACTTATTCAAAATTTGGTTAATTTTCACCACCTACCCGTAAAATTATAAAAATGCTAGGTACATTATCACTACCACATATTACCTTACTATATGGGTTGGATTTGCATCGGTTAAATATTGCATTGCAAACATCGTCGCCAGGTTCATCTTTGAAAATATTATTTCTCGGTTTGGGTGACCCCAAAGCCTCATAAGTGACCAAGGTACCCAACTTATTAATGAGATAATCACCACACTGTTGCAAAAATTCATGATTTAGAACCACAAGAGCAGCCCATTCCACCCACAAGCAAATGGCAATGTGGAAGATTTTAACAAAATCTTAGAGAAATACCTCACCAAGATATGCTTTGCCAATCGAGATGACTAGGATGAGAGGGAACTAGATACTTTATGGGCTTATTGTACCATATTCAAGTGCCTACACAAATATATGCATTTCCATATTTTATATCGTCGAGAATTCAAAGTACCTATTGAATTCCTTATTACCATTCTTTTTATTGTGCGGGTCACTCACATGTCAGAAGATGAATAAATTGCAAAATAATTGGACAAGCTTTGGGAGTTGTATAAAGCCAGATTCTTGGTAGATTTCCATAAAATGTCGAGAAAGAAAGGCAGAAAGCATGGAACAAGTGGCACGTAAAATGAAATTCTTTTGCAATTAGGTACCAAGTTCTCTTATATGACAATGAGTTTCTAAAACATCCTGGAAAGTTTTGAATGCACTGGTTAGGACCATTCATTGTTGCAGAAGTGAGAGATTTTAGAGATGTCTTACTCGCACAACTGGATGGAATCCTACTAATTGACTGGGTAAACAATGGATGCCTAAAACCCTTCCAAGGCCCAAAAATGTATTCATCAAATTGATTTGACCCCCAAAAAGGGATCGTAATTAGGCTTAGGTAGAGTCAGTCATTTAATTTTGTAGTCGCGTCAGTAATTTTAGTTGTGTTAGTTATTTCAATTATGTCACGTATTTTAGTTGTGTTAGGCAAGTTATTCATTTCAGTTGTGTCAGTCGAGAATAAAGTTACTTTAGTTAGGTCTGTTAATAATTCCAGTGCACCCTATGCAACTTCTTGTGTTTGGGGAATCGCACGTGGAAATCGTCTTATCCATAATAATTAGTAATAATTCCCTGCGTCACTTCAAATTTGGGTTAAATCTCTCCCATAATATCCTTGACATGGTTTGGTTATCATATTTTTTTATTCTTCCATCATCCCATCATAATTAACCATCATGATCACCTGCCTTTTCAGTTTTCACGTCATTCGGGTCAGGTCTAGGTCACAGTCATTTTTAATGCCACGATTTGAACTAAGTGTAGAAAGTTGTTGTGTTAATTATTTAAATATTTTAATCAAAAGTGTTGTGTCAAGTCTTTATATTTACTTTCCATGGAAACATTAGGTTCTTCATTTTCAAAGCATAGGTGGCCAACTTACTCAGTTTGGCTTCTGTGTCAAATTCCCTCGGTCGCTAACCCAAATTAAAACCCCCTATGTCTATTGTGTATAGTCATTGAATTGTAGCCATGACTAAGTTCTCTAAAATCTCTATTCCCACTCCTGCATCTGACTCTAGAGTCACTGAACTTGAGAATCCCTATGGAAAATATGAGAAGGCCACTCTCGTGGATAATGACCTATCATATTCTTTCCATTTCCCCGCACTCAAGCACAATTATTTTACATAGATTGTAACCATACCATATGGAAGCCATTCATCTAGAATCAAAGAGGATTTTAGAGGAATACAGAGGTCCATTTTGCGCAACTTGCGAAGTTTACCAGTGTTCAACACCTTAGGGGCAGAAATGTAGTGTACTAAATTTCTTATCAACCAACTACATGGAGGTTGTCTCTAGCTAGACAAAGAATACCCCATACATGTTAATGACATTCATCAATTGATAGGACTATCTACAGAAGGGGTTGCATTGTCATTTGCATTCCATACTACTTCAAAGTGTGGAAAGAAGACGAGTGACAATAACTACTAAGCCAAGTATACTACTCAGCGCGATGGCAAGGGAGCCAATATTGAGCCAATTAATGTCCCCGCCATCAAATTTTCCTGTTATATAATTACTAGAAAATTAATGCATCATTACACAAAGGGTGAGTGCACTATGGACACCATTTTAGTGGAAGAATCTTGCGATAAGGGAGAATAGTTGAATTGGTGTAGTTATTGTTGAACGAACTTTTTGAAGCCTGTGAAGATGTGTACAAAAAGGTGAGATACTTCATCTATGTATATCTTGTAGTTTCTCTAGCTATGATGAAGTGGTTTCCTCTAAAAGTTAGAGAGCTATCACTTGTCTCTGAAGATCAACCTCTAGCACTCAAGTACTTCCCATGGTGGACCTTGGGGGAACTAAAAATCAAGGAAATTAATGAGGCCTCTTTCACAGGATGGTATGAAAAGATGCTAATTGTCACCAATCCAATCCCAGCATCTCTTTTGGATGATTACTCGCATCAAATATGGTTTGGTGTTCACCACAGCAACACTTGGATTCACCCTAAATTTTCCAATCTGGACATGTTCCAGATGCATGCCTAGCCTTACCTTCTCTTTGAGTAGGCATTCCATAATGAAGTTATGTCCTGGCTCGAGGTCATTGGTACAGTCTAGAACAATAAGACGATGTATTCTTTTGAAGAAATGTTGCCTAAACCACTCCCAAGTGAGAGCCCCTCCACCTCTCGGAAGCGGCCACTCAACCCGGTCTTCAAGGGGTTTGCAACAATGATGATATAAGTGTGTAACACTATAGAGGATCTTGGGTCATCAGTAAGTCATTTTCCCTTGTTCTTTGAATTTTTTATTATTAGTCCAATTACTACCATGTCAGTCGGCCTAGTCATTACTTCACTTCCCTCCATCAGCCTTGTTGTATAGGTAAATCCCCTCTACGGACAGAGGCGATCCCACTAGCCTAAATGGGGTCTAGCAACAATCAAACAACGCTAACACGCAGGTTCCTAATTACAAAGTAAAGGCCAACGATGAGAACCTACCTCGAATCCAACGTTAGTATTCGTAGAAGAAGAGTCGCTTCCGTTCTTTCACTTCAGCTGGTCACAATCTTCACGATCCTCGTGAATAGACACATGCACATGCAAATAACAAGACAAATACAAGCATAAAATCCAAGAAATGCAACTATGTATCAGTCAGAAAGGATACAACTCAAACATCATAATAAATACACATGAGTGGAACCATAATGATAGTCGTCTATTATTATTGATAAACAGAAGAGAATACAACCAAGTTCTGACGTCAAATCCTCCTTTGGCTGGGTGATCAGCAACACATGCCTTGCAAAGCTTGTAGGGGATGGGAATAAGCCTCTCTCTCCTTGATTACTTGGACATGGATCTCCTCCTTAAATATTTAGCCTCATAGGGATGAACAAGGCCTCTTGCAAGATGAGCTTAGCAATTCTCAGACTTTGGGACTTAGATTTGGGAGCTTGAAAAGTAGAATTACTAACTAGCTTGTCAAAAGGGAAATAACAAGCTTATATAGAGGTAGGAGGAGTAGATAAGACCATCCACTTGATTCATGGGATTGTCCTTATCATTAGGAAGCTTCCATGATAGGTGGAGAACTACTTCCCTCCTTGGGAGGTTCGAAGCCCAACTGAACCAACTCAAACTGGAATCAGTTCATGGATAGGTTAGAAGGAACCTTCGGAAGTTTGTTTGTTAAAAACTTTACCCAACTGGGTTGGCGCTAGTGCGAATCTGAGACAGAGCGCCAGCTGGCGCACCCTCTTTGGAGGATTTCCCCCATTGGCGCGAGTGATACACTGTGGAACAGCGCCAATGGAGAAAGGGCTATATTTTTGGGTATTTTGCAAAATGTGTCTTCAGAGCATATGAAGTACATACTTTAAGGGATACAATGCAGGTGTTTTCAAGTTATGTCACTTTCACAGGTCCCAGAATAGGTCCTGCAATGTACGGGAGAAGGGGTAACAGGGACGGTGACAAAATATTGTGTAACAGATGCCCCCTAAAGCATGAAGCCTGAGAGAGAGAGGGGTGAAGTGCTTTACAAGAACATGGTCGACTGAAAACACGGCCGCCGGAGAATCGGCACGAAGTACAACTGATAGCTCAAATATATGATGTACATGGTATGGGCGCAGCCATCCATAGCAAAGTACATAAAAATCTGGATCCCAGGTATGGACGCAGCCATCCGATGAGGATCAATGAATAGACTCGGGCATGGTCGCAACCATCTAGTGAATGAGTCATGTAGTGACTATAATAATCCACAAAATGCAGCCTGGATCTCAACATACAAAATCTAGGGTCTTGCGCTCCAACTCGACGCGAACAAAGTACAAGTTCAAGCATGCGAATATAGGAATCGAATTCGAACATGCGAGAACATCGTCTAATTACCAGCCAATGATGAAAATTGTTAACAGACGTGAGAGGTACCACCAATAATGACAATGGTCCTCAAGGTACTATAGGTACAATCTACGGCGTGCGAATCAATGAGCCAGTGTCGAACACCCGTAGAATCATCCAATTGGAGGCCAATGATGAAAACCTCGCGTCGAACATGAAGAACCTGCCATTGAGGCATGCAGGCTCTAAGGTACCTGAAGGGAGTCTCTAAGTCAACTTCCTGGATAATGAGCTGAAGTCAACAGGAAGTGACCTTGATCGAAGGTGGGCCATAATGTTTCCCACATCATCGACGCGAGACAGAGAAGGATAAAATGTTTTGTGTGAAGTATCAGAGGGAGGTTGAGTATTCTGCAGAGGTCAACTTCTCTTGAACATATCGGCAGTACGACAGTGGACTTGGCAGTATTTGACATCAAATGGTTAGGTGTCATGGTGACAAGGCGATGAGCAGATGAATGGTCAAACAGAATAACCCAAACCCACGGAGGCAAGTGTGAAACAAGATGAGATATCCCCACTCAGACGTAAATGCAGACGAGTGCCATGTTCAAGAGCGACATACTGCCGATACGACGATGATTACAGTTCCTTTATTCCCCCACCATTTATGGCAGGTAGCTCAGTTATTTTTGGATGACAAGCTTGACGGGGATAGCATATGCTTGAGAAGCGTCATTTCGATGGAATCCAATGTCATTAAGTTTTTAACGAGTCTGACAAAGGAAGAACTCGGTGTCTTTTCATATTTAGAGAGTTTGAAAAGACAGCGAAAAGGAAACTCCAGGGGTGTCCTTTTTCGTAAAGTTGTGTCTCTCGAGCCCGAAAAAGTATAAAACCATGCTCGAAATAATCGCCCGATCATTACGACCGAGGATTAATTTTCATAAGTAGTGACTCTGAACTGAAAAAAGTAAAAAAGCGATCAAAACCACGTCGCTTCGTGACCGTTAACGAACCGGAAACGACAAGGGTTCGACAATCTTTTCATTTTTAAACAGTCAAAAAAGGGTTTAAAGACGACCACCTCTCATGTCCATTGAACAAGTCGAGAGGACCAACTCGGCATTCTTTTCACGTTTAGAGAGTCAGAAAAGAGAAAAATATGACTCCAAAGTGACTTTTTCATGTATTTACCGAGTCCGAAAAAGTATAAAATACAACTCGTTTCGCCATGAAAGCTGCATAAACACCTTTCGGTGCACAGAAAATCGGTGTAAAACGCATTTTCAGCACAAATATTCATAAAATGACTTTTTAATGCCTATTTAGGGTCAAAAAGCTATAAAATGGTGAAAATGGTAAAATAAAAATTACTTTTCACTGTTTACCTTCGAAGAGCGACATTAGGGCTTTTTGGAGTGCGACCTTTAGTTGGCGATTGCGAATCTAGTGGACCATTTCGAGCGCCGTCAGTGTCAGGTAAGAGGTCTTGTCCTTAACTCCATTTTCATCCATTTAGAATTTGTTTTTTTTTGCATTTTAATTTCCTATGGGGAGTATTTTAAATTGGGGGGTTGCATCCATTGGGGCAGGTTTCGGGCACAGACCCGCGCCAATGGGGCAAGTTTCCCATAGGGTGCGTGCCCATGGGTGCGACTGTTTTAGAAACAGTCGTGCCAACGGCCGCACACATTTTTTGGCCAATTTTAACAAATTAAAACCCTTTTTTCCTGCAATTCCAAGTTACTTGAGAGTCTAATTCACTATTTTGGCTTGTATTTGCAGGGCAATCCACAAAAATGGTGATTGTATGGAAGGAAAGGGAACATGAACAAGTGGACACATTGGCCCTAGCTGATGAGGATTGCATGGAATCCCTCAGAGCGTGTGGGCTCAAAAAATACTTCATGCTATCCTATTTACAAGCTTAGCCAGAGCTCCTACAGTACTTGATCGACTTGTGGGACGTAGAGGAACAGGTGTTCCGGATACGGGATCAGGTGTTGGATTTAGACTTGTCTGATATCTACTTCTTGACTGGATTGTCATGACGAGGGCCAGTGCCTCGATTGACTGGGAGCAGGCCATCTGGAGAGAAGATGGATGAGGTGAAGGCTCGAGTTTGCCCGGAGGCAAAATATGGGCAGGGCAGTTCAAAGGTGGATATCCCCACCATTTAGGACCTGACACTGAGAGCATTGCTATTCACCTTTACATGAGTTGTGGGGGCACAAGCGCCCCAAGAAGCTATGAAGAACCACCTGTTATTAGCAATGGAGTGCCTTAGCCCGACGATCTTCAATTGGGCGTCAGCTGTGACGACCAATATGAAGAGGCAGCTGACAAAGGCCAAGCGGGGTACGGTTCCATCTTGGTGACATTCTTCTTGGAACGTGTGCCAAGCTTCTAGGGCCAAGGGGCCTTTATAGCAGACCCAGCACCTCAAGAGCCGAGGATGGCTTGATGGGTGGCACTGATGCCGAGGGGTGATGGCGGCCAGCAGATGTCTTTCAGACCGGAGTTCTTCGGGTGACTTTGCCACCAACTGATAATGGTGGAAGACTAGCCGTATGCGGGGACAGACTTCACCAAAGACCCTAACCTTCCCTTGCTGGATGGAGAGGACTGGGACAAGGAGATTGGTACGTCGTCATTTTTTGATTTTGTATTTTTATGATTTTTTTTTTGTTAGTACATGCTTGTCCTGATGACCTCTATATGCATATGCAGATGTTGGCCTAGAGCGTCCAGCTGGCCTGTCTCCCATTGCGAGGAGACATCTAGTAGCAGTAGCAATAGAGCAGATCCTCAGGAGGAGGGCGGTGACAGAGGGGAGCTTATCCAGAACCTCGAGGCTATCACTCGAGGGATTCCAGATTATGCTCGGCTAGCGGATGTCCCGCTAGCGTACCAGAGGCACACAGTAGGGGTGCCAACTTGCATCCACCAGCTCTTGAGGCGTCTAGTGCGAGCGGTGATGTGATACCATGAGCACCACCAAGACTAGATATCTAGGCTTTTCCTTTCATGCATATTTTTTGAGAGACATGTTGTCTCCGGATGTATTCAGACAAACATGTATTATTTTTTGATGATGCACGGGGTGCAAACATTTTGGACACACACACATATATATATATATACATATGTTTTATGGTTTATTGTACTTTATGCTTCTTGTGTTATGTGGAATCACATGTTATGCAAATGCCTGTCCAACACATAATTAGCTAATGCATCGGTTAACGTATTAAGTCGTCTTGGAATATGTTGATAAGTAATGAGATCAAAATCCCTTTCTAATAAATTAACACGTAAATACACCCTTAAAATCCGATGATCTCTGACGGAATAACGCCCGTTAAGTTGGTGGACTACAAGTTGAGAGTCCAAGCTCACAACCAATGTGCGAATTCCGAGGTTAATCGCCTCAGCTAATAATTCAATCACAGCACTATATTCAGCAACATTGTTCATTGTACAACCTAGACAAACCCCTTGA